>JANTPZ010002709.1:0-18038 GCA_025593235.1 Vachellia pachyceras
TCAAACTATAAGGGTAAAATGGTAAATTGGTTATTACATTCCCTCCCTTCCCCTTCTAAACCAAACAAAAGATCATTAAAAATCATTTCCCTTCCTTTCCCTCTAACCAAACCAAACAAGGTAATTTTATACCCTTCCATCCCTTCCCATCCCCTCCTATCCTTCCCCTTCCTTTCCCCTCCATCAAACCAAACAGGGCCTTAGTACAAATACAATTAGGAGATCAAATTATATAAGCCATCCAATTAGTTTATGTAATATAATTGAATAATTTTATTTTTTAATAGTATTTAATTTATATATGTTTTTCATTTATTCATATAGTTTAATTATCCATTTTACCAGTTTAAAATTTTCTCAATGTTACAGACACATTTTTTTATTTTTTTTAAATTATCGCAATATATAAAAAAGTAATACACACACACATATATATATATATATGGTGTGTGTAAATATATGAATATATGTTATTTAAGAAGATTCATATCCTTTTAAGTTATTTTTCATCAAAACTTATTTTCAAAATTTATTCAAATAAACTTTCATTTTCACAAAAAAATTATTTCTGTTACTTACAATATACACATAAATCACATCATATAATCTAACTTTTACACTACTTTCATTTTTCAAAAGTAATTTTACCAAAAAAATTACTTTTGTCATCGCTTATCCAAACAGCTCATTATATCCATCTAGTAGAGACAAACCACTTCCCTTTTATACATCATCAATAGAAACAACAAAAATAAGTTTGATTTCATTAAATGAGGTCGATTACATAAATTATACTCCACCAACAATCAAAATTTTGAATTAATATTTACTCAAAGGTTTCTGCTTAATAGTTTTAAGCAGTGTTCTCCTTATTTTTATTCTATATTTTCTAAATGACTATATACGGTTTGTAATTATATCAGCACATATTGATAACCATCAGGATGACAAATCCATCAATATCATAGACTTCTTTTGGTGGGCACTAATTGTGTTGATGTGTAAATGTTCCTCTTTTGTTAGTTACCATTTTCGAACAATTGTAAGTGAATGTGAGCTTTAATAATGCAGTTTGCAGCACTTACATCAAGAATATTCTCCTCTGGTTCAAATAAACTTTTGCATCATACTGCCTAGAGATTGCAGCAGATATAAGCAAATAAAACGTTCCAAGGTACCTTTTTTTGTGTGTGCAGATCTTACCTAGTTCACAGCTTTACATTCCATTTGATCCAATGAGCATTCTCTCTAGTCTAGTGAATAACCGGTCATGCTTTGATTCAATAATATGAATTCGTTTGGGAACACGGTAAAGAAGTACTTTTACGCAAGTCGAAGTAAATATGTGGAAGGGATTATGTCGTTTTAAGGAAAAACACTGTTGAATGTGCTTTTAGCCTTACTTAACTCTTTGCCAAACAAACCCAATTTCTTCCTAAATTATTCTTTCTATTTGACAGTCTGACAGTATGCATTGCTGCATATGGTTCATAGCATCTGAAAGAGCAAACAA
The DNA here is from genome assembly GCA_025593235.1 of Vachellia pachyceras. Taxonomy (NCBI): domain Eukaryota; kingdom Viridiplantae; phylum Streptophyta; class Magnoliopsida; order Fabales; family Fabaceae; genus Vachellia; species Vachellia pachyceras. The sequence goes on from JANTPZ010002709.1 coordinate 1,514, forward strand.
CAGAGTCTATCATTCCTCTCCTTAAACTCAGATAAGCTGTATGCAATTTATTCTCTGCCAACAACCAAAGAAAAGTCTTCTTCTTTTCAGGATTTGGTCATTTTCAAATAATCTTCCATATGTTATCTTCATGAACTCTGGTACATGAAAGAACCATCAGTGAACTGTTCCCTATGGAATTTATCCTCTCCGCTCCGAGCACTAGGGGCACAAATGCAAGTGATCTGATCAAAGATGTTTGGTGGAAGCCAAATAGCCATCTTCTTCTATCCCAATTAGCATCAAACTTGAGAAAGCCGGAAACTTTATCTCTAGTGTTAATGGGCTAATTGTGGGCATTGTTAAGCTGGACAAGAGGTACACCCAACATTGACCATCTATCATACCAAAACCTAGTTTGTTCATCAGACCCAATTCTTGTTACCAAACCTTAGTGGAAGCTCTCCCAAACATTTATGTTTTGACCTAAAAAATATGGCCAGGCGAATCTAAAGCACGGTTGGGCTGATTTGGAGCGTTTGGATTAGGGTTGGGAATGCGGGCCAACCAGCGAGTTGCGAACGGGAAAACTCTAGCTCGAGCCCGCCAACTTTTATTTTCTTTTTTCTTTTTTAAAAATAAATTTCTTTTTCCATTTTTTACCCAATTTTTCTATAAGATTGCATATTTATGTTATTCTTTTTTCAATCTTATCAATAAATCTTCAATAATTTCCTAAAAATAGAATATAATATTACTTTTTTCTTTGTAAAAAATATTGAAATGAAACAAAGCAAAAAAAAAAGTATAAAAATATATTTTTTAAGAAAATAAAATAAAAAGCGGGTCAGGCGGGCTGGCCCCGCTCCCATCCCTACTTTGGATCAACGTTATCACCGAAGGGCTTCCAAGGGTGAAGGAGCTTCTAGCCAGAAGCTAAGAGATGGCACGGTGAAGCAGTTGGAGCAATAAATCACGGTGGAGTGAAGAACAGTTAGAGCATTAATTTGTCATTTTTCTGACCGTTGGAGCAATAAATCGGTCGACTAGCTCTCCTTCTTCCAGCTGTGAGCATATACCCCCTACCTTCTGCATTCTCATGATCTCGTAGCTTTGGCTTTCTCCAAAACTTGCTTCCAACTTTGTCGCATGGGCTGCCGTCAACTTAGCATTGGGTAGGTGTTCTCTTCTTCTCTTCTTTAGTTGGTTTTTGCTTTCGCCATCGACTGAAAGTTGCAAATCTGTTTAGATCTTGCTGTTACTTCAGATTGATTTAAGCCATTCAAGAGACCTCAACTCATCGTCTCATTTTGCAGCTAAAGACAGGTAAAAATCTCAACTCCTTTACATATGTTGCTAATTGATGCTTTCGATTGCTCTGTTTCTTCATTGTTTCTTCATTTGACGTTTGGTTATTCACATATAAATTGGGTAGTTTTCTTTATTTAAATCATTCAACCTAAAATTTTATTGAGTAACATTGTTAATTTTAACACTTTTTTATACAATTGCTCTTAAATATGTCCCATCTATGAAATAATTTTATCATACATTTTAATCTCCAAATTGCTTATACCTTGCATTTTATCAAAATTACATTGAATGCGAAAAATAGCACAAAGTAAAATATAAACACGAAACAAATTTAAATATTTTTTTCCTAAATCTAAAATGGCATATTTCTTTGCAGAATTTCAAACTCATACGAAGCAGCGCCCGGGACGTTATTGCGAGTAGCGACCAAGCTAGAGAGGATTCAAAGCGTCTTGCTTTGCTTGGCCGGCCATAAACCTCCGCTTTGGTCAGATCTGCGATTCTTCTTCCCTTCCTCTTTCAGATCGCTCGCATACTTGGACACTGTACATTCCCTTTGAGTTTCAAAAGAAATATCAGAGAAACCAATTTTCTGGCAACTCTCAAGTGCTCGCTTGTTACTGCCTTATACTGAACGTGCTCTCTCTTCCTCTGATTTCGGAACAGGTCTAAGAAAGTTAACTTGGGGGTGAAGAGTCAATGAGAGGTTAGTCTCAGAACCCACAATTTCTTCCGAGCTTTAAATCCCGACCTGCAATGCAGAGCTCGTCGAGCTCAGTGCCTCAACCGGAGGCAATATTGGAATGGCTTCAGAATGAAATGGGGTATAGGCCCTTGGCTCAGTATGGCGCCTCAAGTAAATCCCATTTGCCATCCGTTGAGTCGTTTAGGAAGATTTGCCGTGGGAACATGATTCCGGTTTGGAATTTCATGATAACACGGGTGAAGTCGGAGAAAACTGTGGAGAATATTCGGAGAAACATAGCGGTTCATGGTGATGCGGATCATGGTAGTAGTGTTGGCAGTTTGGTGAGTGCCGGAAAAGAAGAGGGTCGGAGTAAAGGGAGGAAAAAGGAGAAAATATTGGGAGAGGGCTCGAGTGTGGCGGAGACTCGAGAGGCTGCGCTGCAAGAGCGAGATTTGGCAGAGAAAGAGGTTGAAAGGTTGAGAAATATTGTGAGAAGGCAGAGGAAGGATTTGAGAGCTAGGATGTTGGAGGTTTCAAGGGAGGAGGCTGAGCGGAAGAGAATGCTTGATGAGCGGGCGAATTACAGGTTTGAGGTTTTCCATAACTTGCTAAGAATGTGACTTTATGGTTAAGTAATTGGTGGTTTACCATTTATGCTTCTCTCCATAAAATCTTGTTAAACCTAGTTTTAACAAATTCAGATGAGGTTACATGTTAATAATATTGTTGGAGTCCCAAGAGTGTAGGGATCATCTTATCGCTTGCTAGGATGACCTGTGAAATTATATATTTTCATCTATGTTGCGATGCCAAACCTGAATAAGCTAGGATGACCTGTCGAATTGGTTCTTTGTTAATGAGATGTTTGAAAGAAAGAAAATAAAATAGAGGGTAAGCTTAATATGATTGGGTTGGGATGATTAATGTGGTGTTTTAATCCACCGTACAGGCACAAGCAAGTAATGTTGGAGGCATATGATCGACAGTGTGATGAAGCGGCAAAAATATTTGCTGAATATCATAAACGTCTTTGTCACTTTGTAAATCAAGCAAGGGATGCTCAAAGGTCTGGTGTTGATTCTTCTATGGAAACGGTCAATAGTTTTAGTACCAAAAGCGAAAAGGAAGCTGTTTATTCCACTGTTAAGGGTGGTAAATCTTCAGATGATGTCATTCTCATTGAAACTACAAGAGAAAGGAATATTAGAAAGGCTTGTGAATCTCTTGCCTCTTACATGATTGAAAAAATAAGGAACACTTTTCCTGCTTATGAAGGTTGTGGCATTCACTTGAATCCTCAATCAGAAGCAGCTAAGTTGGGATTCGATTTTGATGAAGAAATTTCAGATGAGGTTAGTGCTGTTATCGTGAATTGCCTAAACAGCCCTCCTCTGTTGCTTCAAGCACTTACTGCATACACATATCGAATCAAAAGTCTAGTCTCTAGAGAAATAGAGAAGATTGATGTAAGAGCAGATGCAGAGACCTTGAGGTATCAAAAAGTTTTTATATTTTTGTACTTTTTTAGTTTCCTCATCATGATCTGTTGGGGCTCTTGTCAAGCCTCTGTGGTTCTAATTTATTAACTTTGAACCTTCTACAAATTCATTGGTGGCAAATCACACAGCAAGCAAAAATGTGCACGACTACGAAATGTGGTCCTCTTTCCCTTCGTAACAGTCACAGTCCGATCTCTTGATGAGGAGTGTTATAGGATGGATAATATGAATTTATAATGATAAGGATGGATACTAAGGGATTTTAATCATTGCTTTTCCATACAGATTATCATTATACTTTATTATAATGTGTAAATTAATATTATAAAAAATTAAGGATAATAGTTATCAAGTTACTTTCTATTTTTTACATTTATCAGTTATCAGTAGTCAGTACTTTATTGAAGTTTTACTTACAACCTCTGTGATCCTCATTTATGTATATGATTTATTAGTTACTGTTTCTCTTGCATTTTTTCACAATTGACATTGCCTAAATTTATCACAAAAAAATTGTGTTTTATCCCTTTGGTTCGACACTGCCAAGCAGTGCAGTGTTATGTATGGAATATGGAATGCTTCTATGCTTTTTAGGAATGTTCTGTTGTATTATCTAGTCTGAAATAATTTTACAGTGATTATATTTCACACTTGCATTTCTCAATCAGGTACAAATATGAAAATAACATAGTCATGGATGTTTCCTCTCCTGATGGGAGCTCTCCATTACAGTATCAACTTGGCGGAAATGAAAACATTGGAGTTGATGTACCTTCAGGAGGAAGTCAAAATCAACTTCTCGAGAGACAGGTATGCTCTTTTCTTGACTTAACATTTTTTCCCCAGCTGAAGAGTTAATTTGTCCTTTAATCTTGTTCCTCCTGTTCCAATCATCTTTTTTATTTAAAGGGCCTTGAGCTTCTTCTGCTGTTGTATTTATATGGTCATGTTACTATGTTCTTTCTCCTCAAGTTATAAATGGCTGGACCAACATGGCTTGATGTTTTCATACAACTTTTCACACATAGTTGATTTTAATTAAGCCAGTTTATGAATTGTCCATTAGCTTGATGCTATGTGGAAAATAAACCATGCCAATAGTAATTTATTGTCCTTTTTTTGCTTCTACTTGTGGAGGCAGTCAATTAATGATGCATCTCTGTGTTCACAGAAAGCTCATGTTCAGCAATTTTTGGCTACTGAAGATGCACTGAACAAGACTGCAGAAGCTAGGGACTTATGTCAAAAGCTCATAAAACGCCTTCATGGAGGCAATTCGGTTGGCATTGGAAGCACCTCCCAGAACATTGGCAGCCTTCGGCAATTTGAGGTTTTTCCCCTAAAGAAAATTACTAATTACTAATTAAACAAATATTGCCTATTACAAATTTGATGTTTTTAATTATTAATTAGTAGTAATATCCCCTTTATTTATGTGTGTCTTTCTTTTACAAATTTCTATTTAATGAACATTCAATTAAGTTTCTTGATGAAGCTTTTGTCATGCCATTGATTGATCACTTTTGCCTATGTTTATTCTTGAGATTGAGTCGAGCTTGAGAACTTTGTTGGTAAGGGATGCTCGCATGCAGTAGGCTATGATTTTCTGTACTGTGCTTATAAAAAATATTCTGAAAGTTGATTTTCTCAATAAATTCTAATATCCTGGAAACCAGGTGATTTTATTGGAATTTGTGTGTCTATGATGAATTAGTTACTAATACCTTTTCTTCATTTGTCTGCTGGTATTTAGTTGGATGTTTGGTTGAAGGAAAGAGAAGTGGCTGGTTTGAAAGCAAGCTTAAATACCCTAATGTCTGAAGTTCTACGCTTGAATAAACTGTGTGCTGAGAGGAAAGAAGCTGAAGATTCTCTGAAAAAAAAGTGGAAAAAGATTGAAGAGTTTGATGCTCGTAGATCAGAACTGGAGGCAATATACACAGCACTGCTAAAGGCCAATACAGTAGGTTCCATCCATTATTCTAGTGTTTCTTGTTTTAGTATTAGTATTACTGTATAGTGTATATAAGTAAAACTACTTCCTAATTGCTGTTTTTATTTGTTAGCTTTTATCCTTATTAATGATAAATAACTATAATTGATATTCTTCTTTCATCTGCTTTTCTATTGCAGGATGCTGCGTCATTTTGGAGTCAGCAGCCATTAGCTGCAAGGGAGTATGCATCAAGCACTATAATTCCAGCATGTGCTGTTGTCGTTGAGATTTCAAATAATGCAAAGGATCTTATTGAGAAAGAAGTGTCTGCTTTTTATCGGAGTCCAGATAATAGCCTTTACATGCTTCCTTCTTCTCCACAGGTTTACAATGCTCCAAAAGCCAATATATATCTTGTGCATGATTTACTCACATTAGCTATTAAGAAATGAAATTATTAGCTCATGGTGTTTGATAAGTGAAGTTGCTTTATAGAGTATTAGCTATCACCTATGAGGGCTTCAGTGAGACTTGTTGAAATATCAATGAATTCATATAATTAGTTGTACTTCAAATAATTGTTTCTTAAGTGATTCTTCTTCAGGCACTCCTAGAGGCCATGGGCAACAGTGGTGCTGGAGGACAGGAAGCAGTTGCGAATGCTGAGATGAATGCAACTATTTTGACAACAAGAGCTGGCTCCCGAGATCCTTCAGCAATTCCATCAATCTGTCGTGTATCAGCCGCCCTCCAGTATCCTGCTGGTGAGTATATAATTCTTTATTTCAAACTCAAGTAGCATGTGTTAATCTGAAGCCTCTTTATTTCAAACTCAAGTAGCATGTGTTAATCTGAAGCCATATCAATCGGTAGTTAGGCTGATACATCTTATTCTTCTTAATTCTTCTGCCAGAAGGATTTTCCCTTGACCTACTAGATCCTGTTTTCACTTCCATGAACTTATTTTATATGTTGATTTCACAAGTGTGTGATGAATTAACATACAAAAACAACAAAGCTTTGGCCCACTAGGTGGGGCATAATGATTTTAATTTTCTAAACGGTTATTTGTTAAAGCCATCATACATGGTATAGCTAAAGTTCCTATTCTTTGTACTCTGGTTCAGAACATGTTTGGAATCCTCTGCCAGATTTGGGTTAGCCAGAAAATTTGGATCAATTTGTATTGATTCAGTATGATTCATTTGGGGAGAAATAAAGGGGGCTAAGATGTCTAATGTTGAGCTTCACTGTGATTTGGTGCATTTTACTGGAAAGGAATGATAAAATTCCTAATGATGCTTCAATAACTCTGAATGACTTAAGGGAAAGGGTTGTGTTTCTTGCTTGTCTTTGATGTTTGGTTCATGGATGGAAGTTTTGAGGGAGTCTCTAGGGATTGGACAGCATTGTTGTTTTCTTAAGTTTGGGGTTTTCCTTTTGATGGAGTTCTCGCTACAAACAAATAAGGGTTAAAGAGCAAATGTGCTCTATAAGTATCCATAGAGTTGCATTAGGTGTGTGGAAGGTTTTTTAGAGGTAATGTTGCCCCGGAAGTGTAAAAGACGATGCAATGTTGTCTTAACCCTAATGGATACAAATGATAAACTAAAGTTTTATTCAGTGAATCTTAACCCTTTTAACGGAAAGGGCAACATTGCACCATTTTCCACACTTCCAGGGCAACATTGTACCTCAAAAAACTTCTAGATACTCAGTGCAACTCCATGGATAATTTGCCCTTTAACCCAACAAATACTGATGGAAATCTGTCGGAATGTAGTTCTGACCAGAAATAAATATAAATCCAGTAGAGGTGGCAAAGATACTGGATCATATAGGCTTTTATGCTTGTAGGCTCTATTACAGCAATCTTGTGTGGCACTATACATCTAGTGGAGGAGGGATAAGTCCTTATAAAGGATGCTGTATAAAGTTATGTGCAAATATGCATTTAATTAGTTTTCCCCCCAAAATCCTCCAAATAGGTGAACGTAGAAAACGAAAGGTGGAGGATTTTGAAAGATCTTGAAGGGTTATAGCTTGAGCAATTATGGTAGGAGAGAGGAAAAATCAATTCGTTGATTTGGTATTCTGACGTTTTTCTTATAGGAGAAAATTTAATGTAATTATAGTATATGGAATGTAGTGGTGGAATGAAGCCAATCAAAATGGAAGATATTTCACTTGATTTCCTAATGCATGTGCTTCTGGTTTGTATTATTTCATTTTCTTGAATTTGGAATAATATGACGCATTTTGTTGTGTTGCATTTACATGTGTTAAAAGCTGTCATCATACCTTACACGTTTCAGTGTTGATCGGATAGGTTTAGGGGGTTCAGATGCTGGTCTAGCATCGGTGCTGGAGTCCTTGGAGTTTTGTTTAAAACTTAGAAGTTCTGAAGCTAGCGTGTTGGAAGACTTATTAAAGGCTATCAATCTTGTCCACATCCGACAGGATCTGATAGAAAGTGGTCATGCACTATTAAACCATGCTTATCTAGTTCAGCAGGAATATGAAAGGTAAATGTGTTTCTAATTCATCTTATCAGAGGATTTCAACTTCATAGATCTTTCACAGATCCTCATATTCAGGTTTTGGAGCATATGTTGGGCCTATGTAACATGGGCCTTGACCATTTTCTTCCATTTGAGTATACTACTTTCATCGCCAATCTGTGGAAGGAAATTTTTCTTGCCGCATGATTGCTATATTCATTCTTCCTTTTGTTTGACCTGCTGTTTGCTTTGAACGTGAATTGACTATCTCCCATGATTCCCACTTGAAGTCGAACAGTTATTTTGATCTAAGAAATATATGTATATGGGTTCTGCTGTGTGCCATGGTGAGCTTTTTTTCTGTTCGTCTTTCACTTAATTTTCCTTTCCCAACAGCCTCCGTTAATTAATTAAATAATGGTAAAATTTAAGCAAGACTAAAAGGTTCATTTGATTTTTTTAAAAAATAATTTTCTTCAGCCTTGTGAATGTGTCAAAAGCTTCCATTCCTACAACATTTAATATCATGCTGCAGGACAACGAGTTTTTCTTTGAATTTAGCTGCTGAACAAGAGAAAACTGTTATGGATAAATGGTTGCCTGAACTTAAGACTGCAAATTTGAATGCTCAGAAAAGCTCCGAAGAATGCAAATACGTCTGGGGTTTGGTGAGTGGCTGCCCCTATAACTCCTGTTATGAGAATTTTTTCTTAGAAATGCCAAGGAAACATATGTTATGCACAATACAACTGTAACAAACTTTATCCTATTAGATGGTGTTTGCTACATGAATCACATGACGTTATTGTACTCTATCAACAATTAAATCTTTAGATAGATTGTTAACCAAAAGGTCATTTTCATTGACTTTATTAAGTGTTTCCGTAGTCTTCCTTAGTGGCTTTTAAAAGGATTTATATTGTCTAATCTACCCTCGTCAACGGTGCCTCCAATGGCTTCCTTTGTACATGTCAAGCCATCTCTTTTGATATGATAATTTTGAATCTTATCTTTGTACTATGCACAATAATTTTTAAAAAATTTAAACCAAGAGAACAGCCACATTACCTGCCTTGAGAAAGAAACCCCAATTGAGTGACACTTGCTGCCTGAAGCCAAATCACTTGCCATATGCCAAATATCCTTTCTCATCAGTTCCTTCTGGCTTTCCTTCCTAGATACTGCATTTTCTTTTTCGAACCAAAGAAATGCTTGTTTCAGACTACAACTTTGCTAGAAGAAATCAAGAGAAAATCTCTCATTCACGCTTCTGTAGGCAAGGCTACGACCATGTACCTCTCTAACTACCCAGGACTGTGTCAACTAAAACTCTTCTTCTTTCGTTATTCCTTACCACAATTATAACACTTCGCTAATAAAGCCTACTGATGACATCTAACATGTATCATATACTCTACCCTCAATAGACGTCCTAGTCTGCAAGGATGGAGGAATGAACTAAAGAAGTGACAGTAGAATAATCTGGCAAGAGGTTTATTCAGGAAATCAGTGTTGAATTCATGACCATCCACCATCCATTCCAAGCCCCTACATGTCTTAACAAGCTCTAGCTGCTCTCCATTTGCAACAGTCAGTTAGAGCCTCTGTCCTGTACTGGCCAAACTGAAGGCGTTTAACTTGAGATGCATGCATGATGCTGTACATCCTGCCCCATGTCAGTTAAGATGGTTATTGGCTGCTTCTTGATTTGATCAAGGACCTTTAGTGTTGAAGCTGCGAGCCTTGGCAGTTGCTGTGACCATAGAAGGATCAGCAGAAAGTTGAACAAGACCAGCTTTAGTTTCTTCCTTGGCATCATGAACTCTTTTGGGTTCATATTGAGCCACAAGCATAAATTGCTTGGATTCCTTACAATTGTGGCCCCTAATGTACTTCTTGGAGCACCAATAACATAATCCTTGTGTCCTCTTATCCTCGATTTCCTTCTCCGTGATGTGAATTGTAGGCTAGGAGTTACTACTGCTAGTGGAAGTGACATCAGATGCATTCCAAGAATGCTGGTCTGCATCTTCTTTGGACCTGGGATGCCAACAGGGTTCAATTTCATCTTCAATGAAGAAGAATTGAGTTTACTTCCAGGTCAGCATTGGATGAAAACAGGGGTCACGAAGAAGGAAACAGCAAATAGCGTCTGCAGACTAGTGCATTGGCTATTAACTCTTCAATATAGAGTCCTCTTGAATTCTTGCCATCTGCACGGTCTCCATTGTCTTAGCTGACTTGACATCAATGTGCTTTTCTGGATGTCCTTCCTCAAGCATTTGATATATGGAGTAAGTATGCGAAAGGGGTTTTGTCTCAGCTTGCATAAACGTGGTTTTCTAATGCTAATGTGAACAGGGCCATAATGGTGAATGGCAATGTCCTCTAACATCCACCTCCATTAGAAACTAATCAAACTTTTCATCATAATCCTCAACTGAACCATCTTGTCACCAAGATTCATAATTTTGGTCATCACATTGCCCTTCCGCATTTTCACAAACCGGTGCCTTGAGGCAGAGTCAGCTCTGATAAGCTGATACAAAAAATGAGAACACTTCACTAAAGCCTACTGGTAACATCTAACACGTATCAAACTGTCCTTGAGATTCCTAGATATATGTTCAGATCAGACACAACCTATGCTAAGCATCTGACTAAATTCTCCTTGTAGTCAAATGGAGAAAATGCATTCTAGACAAAACTCAGGGTACTTAAGAGTAGAGCTTAGTTTGATAAGATTTTCTATAATGATAATTTGATTTGTATAATTGTTCATGATTATTTACAAGATTTCTTTCTTAAAGTTTGAATTGTCACTGCTACTGCAGCTTGATGAGTGGTGGGAACAACCAGCATCAACTGTGGTTGACTGGGTTCTGGTTGATGGGCAAAACGTAGCTGCCTGGCACAATCATGTGAAGCAGCTTCTTGCATTTTATGATAAGGAGCTATTGTGAGTTAAACTAATCTGTGCCTTCGGTTACAACGCTTCTCCTCGGGTCACATTCTTGATGCGTCTCCCATTTGAGTAAACAAGCATGGATATCAAGGTGTGTGATATTGGCTGAAAATATCCTGTTTCAGTTTTTTTTTAAAAAAAGAAATGAAAGGGGAAAGTGGCTATTGTAGTCTTTGATGATATCTGCGTGGGGGGGGGGAATCCGTTTTACCTCAATGATTTGATTTGTACAGTTTTTATTCGTTTTCTTCCCAAGTATTTGTTTATCATACGTCATTTTAGATGTTAGGTGTTGGAGTGGGTTGTTGTTTTTTTCATTGGATCTCACTAATGCCCAAGAAGGCAAGGTCATCTGGCTGTAGATCTTGTTTGTATTATTGATTGTTTGGTTGCTAAGCTAAAATCATGTTCAGTATATTAACTGTTGTTCATGAGCATGACATGATTGTTTGTTACTTTTTTACTTCTCAATAGGTTAATGACATTAGTATAGACTATTGTCAGTTTTCACTGGCATCATGTGAGGTCGTTTTTATGATGGTAAAAAAAAATGATGAATAGTTCAGTCAACATGTTACTTTTTAACGAATTATCATTCATCTAGGTTACTATGTATTGATGCATTGCCCCCCTTTTGGTTTCTAATAGTAAATATGGATTGTGATAGGAGGAATGTAAACTAAAGTTTAGTGAAAAATTGATTACAGTTTATTGTTTATTAAAAGAATTTACTTATAACCAAAAAGGAAAAAGGATTTACTTAAATAGTGACCTGTTATTTCAGTGTGCCTCAGTTGACTAACTTTTAGATTATGAAATATTGATACTTCAAATTGACTGATGTATTCCTGTCGTATTCAATATTGATACTTCATCCTATATGAAGTATTGAAATATTATTTTTTTAGTTAAAAATATGTTTAATTTTCAATGTGTTTCCGGTATTTCTAGCTTCTAAGTCAATACTTCAAGGCATTTTTTAAGAAATTAAATCTTATTTAAGATTGCGACATTATTTTTTATTCTTAATACTCTCTATGCTCCTTAATAGAAAATCCGTTTCAATAAATAAATTGAATTATAAAGTGGATTTTATATTAAATATGGGAGGGATTTTTTTTATGATTCGCTTTAAAAAATAAAAGATTTGTTTTGCTATGAAAATAGGCTTCTTACGATTCCAAACATAATGATTATTTGCTAATAGATATTTCTTACAGGCGGTAGGGATTTAAGTGTTGATAAAGTAAAAGTATAATTAATTACTTTGTTTTGCTTGGTATTACTATTACTATTCAAGGACTATGTTAAGTGTGCTAGCAAGTTTGGATGTTTCTTGAATTACTATTCAAGGACTATGTTTGGATGTTAAGTGTAATTTTAGTATTTTATGATTTTTTTTTAAAAAATTTCGAATGTATTCTAGACATATCATATCCTATATATTTTTTTTTTTTTTACAAAAAAAGGTATGGATGTATGGGATTCATATCGTATATATGTCTCATAACAGGTAAATCCAACAAAAGCATTTAGGATATGTTTGTTAAAGTGGAAAAGAATAGGGAAAAATAAAACAAATAATTAGCAAGTGGTATATGAAATGATATTTGTATTTTTATTTTAAAATAGTGAAAATAGATTTTATTGTTAAATTACAAAGAAATGATAAAATATTACACTAATATATTTGTGACTGTTACCAATGTTTCTTGTTTTATTTGGTATATATTAAAATCTGAGACTTTGTATTTTTCACAGTATCACGTAAGATTCGCTTAGGATCTCATTCAAGTCACAATCTCAGTGGCTAAGCTTGAAAGCTGTATTTCCATGAATCCACTTTATATATTATCTTTTTGTCTCAATATAGCAAAACCATGTGGCTCAAAACATTATATTTTCATTTGATAATATGCTTGGAGGCTAAAGCAGTACAGGAACATATCATACTACTATCCCAAAGAAATTATGAGGATTTAAATATTTGTATGGGAATTTAATGAGGTTTTTATTTAAACAATATGCCATTTTGGCACATCATACTTGATAAATGAGATAAAAAAAAGGGTTGTGTGAAGTCTTTGATAGACATAGTGAAACTGTGTCAAATTTATGATACTAACTCTGTCTATTATAATAAAGCTTGTTACTGTTGTCAAATGCTTGATCAATAAGAATATACGAGTAGAACAATGCTTGTAGAGCTGGATAAAGTTAACAAATAACTGTTGTTGGCAAATTAGGAATTGAAATACAACAATTTAAATGTAAGTGGCAAACCATATGGAGCTAAGTGCATGTTATCACATGTTGGCTTTATAGATAATGTGCCCATTTGGGAAACTATTGGGAGAATGCATTTTGTTATGATGTATTTTGTTCAAAATATATTTTGGTAAAATGCATTTATGTTTGGATAAACATTGGATTCAGAGTGCATTTATTCTGCTGAAATGGAGTTTTTTGTTCAGAATGTATTTTAAAAGAATGAGGTACCAAACGTTAGAATCTGTAAGCTAACAGACTTTTGAGGTCAAAATGTATTGCCAAACACACACGGTGTCGTATAGATCACTGACTGAATGGTGGAATGATAAGAAATTGTAAGGACCTTTTGGCAATGACTAAAAACACAATGACTAGGTTAAACATTGATTGTAATGATGAAAATCACGTTTAATTGAGCCAACAATTATAAATACGTTTAGAGTAATAAAAACTACAGTGCACAAAAAAAGAGAAAAATAATGAGTGGAAAATCATAAAACCAAAATAGATTTAATTTCTTAAAAAAAAAATTAGATGGCACACATGATAGAAACTCTAACAAACTTATCACGAGAGAAAAGAAAGAGCGTCGTTAACCAACATGCATTGATGCTAACAGAAACAGAAAGGGTTGTGACTTCTTGCAAACAGAAAATGCTTTTCACATAATCGCCCACAAATTTTGAATTTGATTCATTGAATCAAATATTACTTAATCTAAAACAATCATATTTGCAGAAAACATAACAATAAGTGTTGGTCCTGTTAGAATAAGCTTTAGCTATTTAGTCATAGGATCTCAAGTTTGAACCTTTGTTAATATTGAAAATGTTCTTCCTTGGAAGAACTACTCTTAATTGAGCTAAGTAATGCTTAGATTTGACATAATTAGATTAGATAGTCATATAAAAAAAGAAAAATAACAGAAAGTCTTTTTTTTCCCTTGAGCATGTGTATCTTTTTATTTGAAGACAATATTGTTTGAAGTACTATTGGACCTTAAATGTAGGCATTCAAACATTGATGTATCACATTGTGTGAGATGAACCTCTTTTGACTCCTTGTAGGCCTAAAAAGAAGCCTTATTGAAGACTCATGAAGTAGGTCTGTGATCTGTTTGGATTAACGATAGAAACTACTTTTACAATATGATTTACGGTTTTCGAGATAAGTACGTGAGATGAGCTTTATCTCGATTTGCATAAACATGATGGGTAACACTACATCAAACATATCCTCAAGGAATGGGCTGTGTAGAATAATCTTAACACTTTTTTTAAAAAAGAGAAGAAATCTTAGTCAATAATATAAACCCCACTTCTTATCTTGGATTAATAATTGTTGATAAGCTCTATTTAATTAAACATGCCAAACACTTGTCCGTGAACAAAGCCTTTTCTTTTTTTGTACTTCTCTGTGATGTGAACAAAGCCTTTTGTGAACCCGTGAAGTGAAGAAAGTGACTTGCTACACTTCGACAACGACTTCGGGAATAATAATATTATTGTTTGAAACTTTTTTTCAATGAGTACTTTCTTTTTTGCCTCAACAAATTTATCTGAGCTGGATCTTAAAATCCCCATTAAAGTAGAACAATTAAGGTTTAAGAATTTTGATAAAAAAAATATTTATATATTACCTAAAAAATCCTTATATTGGCAAGAAAATTCGAGTACAAAATTCCATACAATTTTTTTGTGTTGGTTTATGTATAGTTCCTCAATTTCTGGCGTTTTCTCAAGCATGCTGAACTGGTAAAAATGAATAATACTTAATTACCTTGAGGAAGTAAATTTAAAGATTATAAATTCAATTTTTTACTACTAATACCCTTGAGTTGGAAACATTTAAAATCATGATTTTCTTGAAAAATATCCAAACACTCTTCTACATATCAAAATCAATTATGAAACTAAAATCATATTGATCTCCTTTAATTATATTTTTCTGGGAAAAAAGATTATCAAACGACCTATCTTTATCAAACAATTCTATCCAAATTCTCTTTAAACCAACCTTCATTCACCTGAAACAAGCTTGAGTATGTAAATCAATATTTTAAAAAAATAGTTTTATACTCAATAATCAAAGTGATAATGTGATTATTGCCGCAAACTCATCAAAAAGTGGTAAACGCCATCAATCCGGTAAAGATAATAATACAAGTTCAAATTTGGAAAAGCTTACTATATGGGAAAGGTAAAATCATTTTATGTTCTAAGTTTTTGAAAATTATTAGTTCCAAATTCAAAATTATTTAAAAATACCTTCATGAAATTAAAAGAGGCCTCGAACTTATTGTAGATTCATAAAGATTTTGATTCAAACGGAACCATGTTGAATTATCCAAAGATCCTTACATAAAAAAGTAAAACATTATTTTATATAAATTTTAAAATATGCAACAACAAAAAATGGCCTGTCTGTCTATAGCAAAAATCATGATCACGTTTTTGTGCACAAAAATGTTTGGCATAAATATAAAAAATCATCAATTAATATTATTAATGATAATATGATTGTAATGAATAGTCCATATATATATATATGTTATATTTTTACCAAAAATATTTTTTTAATACCAAAAGATAGCTATGGACACTAAAAGACAAACTTAAACTGTGTCATGCGAGTCTTGCAAACTAAGATTAGCTAAGATGTCAAGAACAGCTCGAAATGTCGGAAGCCATTGATTAATAAAACAAAGCCTACTTGAATAAATTTCTTTATAATTTTCAGAAATATGATTGAATATGATCTCAGGGATCAATTTTTTCAGAGCACCAAACTATTTTTTGTCCTCCACCTCGATTTCATCACCTTCTCCTACATCCTATCCTTTATATATATATATATATATGGTTATTTGTTGAGTTTGAGTGGCAGCTGCATCAAATATACTCTATATTATCCTCTTCTTGATGTAAGAAATAAATACATAATTTTAGTATATTAAAAAATTAATTAAGTTATCTGTAATAAATATAAATTTTCTTTTCTAAAGTGCGATATTCATCATGACTAATTTTGAATAAAATTTTGTAATATATGCAATGAATAAGATACCTCTAAAAACATTATAAATTTGAGGAATAAAATGAAATGGGATGCTAAATTTATAATAAAATTTAATCCTTAACAAGTTTTTATAAGGACAGGAAGTGATATCATTTTTTATACAAAAAAATGACATTACAAATATATATCATTTAATATAAATTTAATGTAAAAAAGTTAAAAAAATACTTCAATGTTGACTCTCATGTCCTGTCATTAAATAAAAAGCAAAAAAAAAAAAACACACACACACACACACACACACATATATATATATAAGTAATAGCGTAAGGTTCACCTGTTTATTTTGTTGAC
>JANTPZ010002711.1:0-15369 GCA_025593235.1 Vachellia pachyceras
TGAGAATAAGTTTGGTACAAACATACGTAGTTATATATAATTTTAGTTTTAATTTTTAATTCGCTACACACTTTTGCTAACCTAATATCAGATATTCAGATGTGTAAGCTTCACTATCACTGCAGCCATGAGCTACCATTTTTTCCCTGGTTTTGATTTAGTTTCTCCATTTTTAACGGCCAATCAAAATTCATTTCATCACTGAGCTTTTTTTCCTAATCTTAGATTGAGTCATACATAATTTTGACTAGAATCTCTTGGATTGCAGGGGCATCAGCATTAACTGTTTTATATAGATAGGTGTCATAATATTATGGGAATTGAATACTTGCTGCGATTGGTTATGGTCAACTTCTGTGATGATAATACTTGGCATTTCACTTTTTGTTTGACATCTATTTTGTTACAGGAGCTGGAAAAAACCCTTAAAGCCACTTGTGAAGAGTTCATTATGTCAATTACTAAGCAAGTCGTGGATCCTTTGCTCTCATTTGTTACAAAGGTTTGTGTTTCAGTCACCAAATTATTTGTTGCTTTATGAATTAGGGAACTAAAACCAGAACAATGGCTTTTAGGCAAAGGCACTTGTAAAATTTTGATTCTTGGGTCTCGATTGTTGCAATTCTCAGGGGGCGCATCTCATGTTTTAATTATGCATGTCATCTCTAAGTTATATTCATGTAGTATTCTGATATCCTCCTGTCATTATTTCAGTCTTCTATGCTATCAAAACTGCTTTACTGCAATCTCTGTGATGTCTTTATTTATCAAATTCAAATTACGTTGATCATCACCATAAGGGGAAAAATATGTTTAGCAGATTTTCCATTTTGTTTCTGCAGGTGACAGCAGTCAAAGTTGCATTATCATCAGGCGATCAGAATCAAAAGCTAGAGTCAGTTATGTCCAAACCCTTGAAGGAGCAAGCTTTTGCTACTCCTGATAAGGTGGCTGAACTTATTCACAAGGTACCTCATCTGAGTAATATGAATGGCTTATTTATTGGACTTGGGAAAATATTATTCTGAAAGATCCCTCGTGGAGAATTCATACTGCTTGTTAGCCCCTGTATGGTATATATTTAATTTGTGCTTGTTAAAGGCGTCTCAAACTCTATCCTAGAGTTGAGAATTTTCTTACCATCATTTAAGATTTAATGCTCAGCCACTTGGGATCATATCTTTGGAGCTGGATAGATTGTGCAATGGGTTAGCTAAACCAAACTATTAGGTCTGAAGGTTCACTTTCCGTGACTAAATTATTGGTTCCTCACCAATCAAATTTTCTTTTAGAAAATAACAATGTGTAAATGTTAGAGGATATTACACCCTTTTCCAAACGCCTCTATGTTCATTTGCCATTTACCCCTTTTATTTCCACTCCTACTATTACTTTTTTGTCTTAAATCCTTTCCTTATATGCTATAGAGAAGTGCTTTTATGATTCAAGTTTAATATGTATGTTATCAAGGTTCGACTAGTCTTTTAATAGATGCTTTATGTTCTCAATAGGTAAGGACTGCAATTCAGGAGCAGTTGCCAGGGGTTATAGCTAAGATGAAGCTTTATCTGCAGAATCCCTCTACAAGAACAATACTTTTCAAACCAATAAAGTAAGATAATAAGTAGATGTAGGACAATTATCTAAATGATTCAGAATATGCTACTAGCTTTCTAGTTATGCAAATTTAGAACATTACCAGTCTGAAAAAGATTTTTCCCCTGCAGGACAAATATTGTAGAAGCTCATGCCCAAATGCGCTCCTTACTACAATCAGAATACACCGATAAAGAGATCCAGAACATCAATATTATATCTATACAGGATTTGCAAACTCTGCTTGACAATCTCCTATGATCTATATGTAGAGGCTGGTGAATGACTCAATACATGGGTTGGATGGTATGGAACATGAAAAAGGCTTATGTTTTGTGCTGTCTCTTTATTCAACTTTAGTTAAAATCGCAGAATTATTTGCGAGTTATACGAGGGTTTTAGTTTTGCTGCAGAGCATCTGTGCCATTTTTTTCTTGACACTGGTGTTTTTTTTTATGTTGCACATTTCACATTATTTTCTCTCGTCATCTTCTGGACCTTGGATAATGTTCCGATGAAGCAACCAACATTATACTTGCCTTGGAGGGGGCATTTAACTGGTTTTATTTCTTGTTTCGGTAGCCGTAGGAACTGCCAATCTGATTAGCGGTTAAAAGGTGAAATAGAGTTTAGTTTTTTTAGTTCATTTTTTCAAGTTATAAGGAGGTTATGCCAGATCTTTATTAAATTTCCCAATGCTAGGATAGGAGTGTAGGACGACCATTTATGAAAGCTTTTATCAGCTTAAAAAGAATGGATAGTACACGCTGATTTGAATTGATTCATTCTTCCAAGAGAGTTGTTTTATAATTTTTATTAAAATAAATAACTTGATCTGAATAATTTTGTAACTTGAGCTTGAGTTTAAATTTGAAGTTTTATGGAATTATATAAAGGTTTAATGTTTAATCTGTCCGAATATTTATAAAATGTCAAGTATATGAAGTCCATTAGTAAACAAATTTGTAATATTTATCATAATTTTTTATGTGGGTAAAGTGGCATTTTTGCTTCGAAAATATACACGTTGAATCCCTAGATATCCAAAAGTATTTTAGGAACCAGATTCGCCTGGAAAGTTTATAAAACGTAGCATTTGTGACTTGAGCAACAGATACTTAATGTTCACCGTTAACATGACAGGCCGCATAAGCTTTATCTCCAAGTCCATTTGGACATGTGGAAGATGAGGCCTTCTTTTGAATGAATATGAGTCTCATTCGAATGAAAGATAAAACAGACCGAATAGAATAAGACTTTCTAGACCGCACCTAAAGCGTGCGGTCTAGAAATGATGCTATTTAGATTGCACGTAAATCCGTGCGGTCTAAAAGTCATTGCTTTTAGACCAAAGTAAAATAATTTAAAAAATAAAAATTATATAAATTTGATATCCATGCAGTCTTACAAGAATATTTATATTATTAAATAAATTTTAATAAATCTTATAATACATTTATAGGGTTGCTTTAGTACTGTGTGGTACTGAAGGCATTATTATTTGCAATTGATAATTAGAATGAGGCCTATTTCTCATTTGAATGGATGCCTTATCTTCAGCGTATTCGGATGGGCTCTTGAGATTATGAAATAAATGTGTACATTCTCATTCGAATGATGCCTATGTCTTATTCGAATAGATGTCTCATCTTCAGCATATCTGATGGGAATGTGGAGATGAAGTTAATTTGCATTTACTTATTTGAATGAGGAATATTCCTCATTCCAATGAGAATTTGTAAAAAAAGACTTTCTAGAATGTACCATTTAACTACGGTTTATAAAGTTAACTTGCTAAACCGTATATAAGAAGTACAGTTTAGAAATTTAACTTTTTAAACTGTACTTGTTATGTATGGTTTAGAAAGTTAGATTTTTAAACTGCGATCAAGTAGAACAGTCTAGAAAGTCTCTTTATATATACAAATTTGCATTGCTCATTCGAATGAGGAATACCTCATTCGAGTGTATGCTCATTTGCAGCATATCCGAATAGGCTCAGGAGATGATGAGACAAATTTGGCATTGATCATTCGAATGAGGCCTATTTCTCATTTGAATGAACGCCTCTTCAGCGTATCTGGATGGCTCTCAAGATGATGAGACAAATGTGCACATTCTCATTCAAATAAGGCCTATGTCTTATTCGAATGGATACCCCATCTTCAGCGTATCTGGATGAAATGTGGAGATGGAGTTAATTTGCATTTGCTCATTGAATGAAGAATATTCCTCATTCCAATGAGAATTTGTAAAAGAGGCTTTCTAGACCATACCCTTTGACTGCGGTTCATAAAGTTAACTTTCTAATGATGAGATTTGAACTTACTAATTCGAATGAGTTGTATGTCTCATTCGAATGAGTGACTCATCTTCAAGTCTCCTATGTCTCATTCGAATGAGTCATGACCTCATTCAAATGAGCAAGTGCAAATTTATCTCATCATCTTGAGAGCCCATCTAGATAAGTTGAAGATGAGGTCTCCATTTAAATGAGACATGTGCCTCATTTGAATGAGAAATTTAACTTTCTAAACCGCATCAAGGAAGTATGGTTTAGAAAGTTAACTTTATAGACGGCTAGAAACTTAACTTTTTAAACCTTACTTCCTCAGTGCGATTTGGAAAAGTAAATTCTAACAAGTCTTTTTTACATACTACTACTATCACTATTACAAACTCACATTGTTCAACCACTACAACTCATTAACGACCATTTCAATTACGAAGTAAAGGGGCATTTGGCCCCATATCCTTAAGTCAAGAAGCATTTCAACCACAACTTAAGCATCATATACAATACAACAAGAAAAAACATATAGACCCATGTGAGGACCAATGCACATAATGCAATCCTCAATCTACTTTCATACTTCTTTATCTTTGCAATTATGCTGACCAACTCAGCTAAAACATCACCCCATAATTCTTCTCCCTCATCTCCTCTTCTTAGCCTCAAATTCTCATCATACAGGCTATCAACATGGCCAAGCAATTCATTGATCACCACAATGGACCTCTCACCCATTTCATCATCATGACATTAAAAAAACCCACATCCTCCTCCCTGTTGATAAAATAAAAAATACCCATGAAGTGTAAAGATCACAGATAGTGGAAATAAAAGAAACATACCTGTTGATAATTTTGGCAACCATAGAATCTCTTCCCCGGGTTAATGTCAGTCTATGAAGTGCAAAGAAGAGCCACAATGCCACAATAATATATCTGAGTCGAACCATCTTATTGTAGCTCTCAACCACGACGTCTCAACAATGTCACCCTCCTCTTCAATCACCCAATCACCGTGGTTGAAGAATCTGTGGAGTCACCCATGCTTATCTTTCGCTTCAATTGTTACTACCAACTTGTAGGAGTAGCCTTACCCTTCTCTCCTCCACTTCTACACTTCTCTCCTTCACTTCGGTTCTCACCATATCCAAACCCATTTCTTTAAAAAAAATGGCATTTTTCTCATTTTTCCTTCCGCAAAATATGGTGTGGAAATTGAAATGGCTATTATCCAATGTGGCAAACGGTCTTTAAATCATCCGTTGCTCCAGATGAAAAATATTACTTTTTATAACTTCTGAGGCAAATTTGATCCCAAAAAACTTCCGGATATTCAATGGTCCAACGTGTATACTTCTAGAGTAAAAATGTTACTTTACCCTTTTTATAATTATGTTGAACCCGCTATATGGTTGTATTCTTGAGTTGTGAAGCGTTCCTCGTCATACGTTTTGCTTCCTTTACCTTTATCTTTGTCGATCCAGTGCCTGAGGTAGTCCAGTAAAAAGAGGTTAGGGTGCCACTAATGGAAGTTTAGTGGGCTACCAGTGGTGAATATCCTAGGTTTAAAAAAAAGAAAAAAGAAATAGAATCAGGGAAAGCCATTTTATTGAACAAAATGACATTTTTCCACAATAGTAAAGCTAGCCCAATATAAAAATCCCTAGAAAGTAGAGACTGCTCCTTTTTAAGCAGTGGCCAATGCATCTCACCTTGTATAGTGTAGAACATGGGTTGACCATTTAACTTATTTTTATGTTTTATAAAATAAGATAAAAGTGTCATATTTTATTCATTTTTATTTTTTTTAACTTATGTATATTAATATATATATATATATATATGTATACGTGAGTAAAATTCGGCAAATAACCAATTTTTATTCACAGGTCAAATGGTGATCCTATACCCACAATATAATCTATTGCAGTATTTGATAGAACTTTAAAAATAATTTCTTTTTCAAACTTTCAGTATTAAATAAAATATCATTATATAAGTAAAATAAAAAAATCATGATCCTTTATTCACAATTACACATTTACGCACGAAAAGGTCCACAGCCCCAAGTGTAAAGTTAATATTATGATTCTTCAGTTCAACAGACGCCATTACCCAATGGAGGAGTACCCTTCATTTCCCAAGGATAACGTTATCAAAGCACCTGAGTTTGTGCTCCACAATCCGGCTCTGTACATACCAGGAATTGAAGAAAAATGATGATATTGAATTTAATATTCAACTTAACCCTAAGACTTAATTAAATTAAATCTAATTTAATCAAATATAATGATAATATCCTTTTTTTTTGCCAGCAAATATAATGATAATATCCATACAATCATATTTAATCTCAATGTAATTCTATTTAATCTTATTTGTTTTTGGTTTATAGAGTCAGAATCTAGGTGATTAAAAGGAATAATAGAAAAATAAATATTAAACCAACAAAGGCTAGAACATGGGAAGGGATGGGACGGAGATGAGAGGATAAAGAATTAGAATCAGCGAAAAGCTTGTTTAAGATTTGGATAATCCTTTGGAGGATAATATGTCGATGTTGTTGAGTGCAAATAATTATAATATCCGCAAATCGCGGGTATCGTATGTGTTCAAAAGAAGCAGAATCAAGTTTGAAAGAGATTTATTTCTTTTATTCTATATTCATCAATATCTTAATTCTATATTTCTATGGGTTCTTTTTTGAGTTTCCTGATCCTCGTACTGTCGTACATACGGTTCATGGTTTTAATGTATTTGTTGATTTATTGCTTTGACCGAATCAGTTGTACGGGAGAGTTGAAATGAATTCGGGAATGTGGTAAAATCGGTCTGTTTTTTCCTTTATCTTAGGAAGCCTGCATGATTTTTAATCAAAGTCATATTACTTTTTGAAAGATCTTAAAGAATGATTTCCGTTTTTTGCGGATGATTTTCTTTAAAATTAAAATAGGTCCTGACCATGATTCATTATTTGTATACGAGATCGAACGACGAGATCCTTTGATCTTTCGATTTCATATAGATTTCATTATCCTCATGTTAGCCATCCCATAGGATTCTTCACTCTCTCAACTTTGTGCATCGTTTCGATTAGGATTGGGAGTGTTGCTTTTGGCCTTTTCGCTTAGTAAGGGCAGGTTTTACCTCGTTTTGACTATTTTCGTCGCTGGTTTTGCATACTAGTATATCTTGGTCGCCGGATTTTCTTCAATTTCAGTGTGCTCGTTACTTTTGTTAACCCCAATTCCCAAGTTTGTTTCTTTTGGTTTATTGGTGATCTTGACGGGGAGTTGTGGGAGTGGCTTTTGAATTTTGGTTTAACTATTAATACGGTCCCTTTAAAGGCTTTGGTTGAGATAAGCTAGTTGGTGGAGCAAGAGTAATTCTAGCATTTCCCCCCTTTGTTGTGAGAGTTGGTTTTACTCTCTAATTCATAATATTTGGAGAAATCTGCTATGCGTACATGACGTTCAATGCTCAAGGTCCTTCGAAAAAATCTAGTCTCCTTGCCATCCTCAGTGGAAATTCATGTGACAATAAACAAAAGCCGAAACAAGATGATTTTCAGGATCAATCTCCATACCCCATTCACGAGCTTACTTCATCCGGGCGTCTTGAGGTGATCATTGAGTGTCTCTGTTTTTGCATATCTTATTGCTTGGATAAAAATTGAAGCTAATCAAATACTTTCATTTTATATGAATGTAGGTTATTGTTTTGATCAAACCGACTGCTGATGAACTTCATCGAGTTTTTGAAGCATTGGAGCCGAATTTTGTTTACCTGCAAGGCGAGCAGCTAGAAGATAATGAACAAATTGGGTCCCTAGTATGGGAAGATGTCGATCTGTCTAGCCCAGAAGCCTTATTTGGATTATTTTCTTCCAAATTACCTAATACCGTGAGTGTTTTGTTGTGCTTTCAGCTATGCTCACCTGAGAGTTTGGGGGGGGGATTAAAGTAGATTTATGTGAGATCAGTTTCTGTTACATTTATGCCTTCTGAATTTTACTGTTGAATAAATGGTTATATGTTACTACTATGTTTAGACAGAACCTGTAAACTTAGATCCAAGACAAGTTCTTCTTTGTCATGAATTTATGCTTTCACCTAGGGAAAAGTGTATGCACGAAGCTGAGCAAGGTTTTTAAAGAGATCATATTGTTTTATGAATTATTCACTTCTACTTGGACAGTTGACTTGTGACTTCCAGAATTGGCATGTATGATGGCAAAATAATTGGGGAACATGATATATATATATATATGCTTGTTAATGTGAATAATACACAAATTTACATACCATAAATAAATATTCTATATATAACATAAAATTGATAGGAAGTCGTATTACTCATACCGAAGTTATGAATTGTGCAGTTCACTTCTCTCTGTAAAGCACTGACCCTTAATCAAGTGATATATTATTTTAGTTGTAGAAATTCAAAAAATTTATTTGAAACTGTAAGAGTATTTGGGCAAAGCTTACTGGATGAAACGTCCTTTTAGTAGATAATAAATTCTGGCCTTGCACTTAAAATTTTGAGCTTGCCTTTACCTATTGACCTTTCCCCTTCTATATTTGTGGCTATGGAATGTGGATTATATCATCTAGTAGTTCCTTGATTCAAATCATTAAGTGAAAAGGACCTAGGGCAGCCTTAGTAGTTTCTCTTTAAAATTATTTTTGGCACATATAACAAGATGTTTGATGTCCAACCTACTGCCTGATGTCTTTGCAGGTTTATTTGGAAACTCCTGAAGGAGAAAGTTTGGCAGAGGCTCTCCATTCTAAGGTCACAATGACATGAAAAAAGAAAGCATTTTCTCTGAGTTTTTAATTTGATTTGACTAAAATAAAAGATGCAGGTTTAAAACCTAATTAGATTGCCATTATGCTTGGATGCTTAATGAAGACTGATTGAATGTGGTGCTGTGTGATTATCCAGCATCCTTTTCATGGAAAGTTATTAAATTCATAATATCTTTTTCGGCAGGGGATTCCTTACACAATATATTGGAAAAGTGAATTTTCAAAGTATGCTGCTTCACATTTTCGTCAAGCTTTTTTCTCAGTGGCACAAAGGTAGTATCTACCAGTATTCTGTCATAATCTGAATTTCCTTTTCTTCTGGTGCCTCTGTTTATTCTTGCTTAGGGGTGGGATGAATGATTGGCTACACAGAATTTTTCCTTTTTCTTTGGCTGATTGATTTTGGCCTCAAACTGTGAAACAGTGGCATAAGAAATGTAATGGTACAAATTTTTCTTGGTTGAGTAATTGTGTCCATGTGCTGCAAGTGGGAACTTTCATCCATTTGGTACAAATTATTTTCTCTTATGTCGTATATTACTTGAAACTTGATGAAAAGTACTTGACTGAACTGTATAATATGGCTTCATTTTGATCATTTTTCCTGACAGTTGATATTATGCTCTACAGTACCTCTAGCCATACATGGGATGCTTTCCAGCTTGCTCTAGCTTCTTTCAGATTGTACTGTGCGCAAAACAATGTCTCACCTTCAGAGAGCGTGAAGAGCAGAAGTATGCTTGGCCCACAAATGTTTGGTGACCCTCCAAACATTGATATTGTTCCATTTGAAGCGGACACGAATGTGGAAGAAAACTCTCCTGAGACTATTTCTGCTCTGAAGATTTATGATAATGATGTGAACATGAGATTTCTTGTGTGTGGAGTTCCCTGCATGCTGGTTGGTCAAAATGAATTTTCTCCTTTGATGAATTTGTTTGCAGTAACACTTCTTCACATTTGTTTACTTACTAGCAACTGTGTTCCTTTTCTTCTCTTACCACCCTATTCAAAAAAGGATGCTTGCTTATTGGAATCATTGGAGGACGGACTCAATGCTCTCCTGTGTACAGAAGTAAGTTCTTTTGCATAGGTTGGTTAGCATTTTCTTCCTCTCTGGATTCTAGATCACTCCATTTTTCTGTGGGCAATTTAATTTTTCATATAGTTTGTTGTATGAAAGAGATAGGGTCTAATTGTGTACAGACTAAATGATGAGACCCAGGATCTAGGTACTCATCAGTCTCTCATACTCTCTCTATTAAGCAAGCATCTCACTCAATGGAAGAGGGTAAAAGCCAAAAGAAGGGAGAATCTCCAATCTCAAAACAATACTTTCATTCAATTCATCTCTGTCTGTGCTTACATGAGGTAGGAGTATTTATAGGCATAGAAATAGAAACTAACTACAAACTGACTCCCTAATTTGATGGAAGTGGATACCTAAGTGGCTAGTGGATAGACGCATGACTTGACTACATAATCAACTGACACAAAGCAACAACTGACTTCCCCCATTACTCCCTCTTTTTGCGGCTCTGGTGGTTAGAGTTGGTTGAGGATTCTATCACTAATCCTGGCAAGGTTCTGCAGCAGTCTTTCCCTCGATTAGAAGTGTCGTATCAAATTCCTCTTTGAAGATAATATAAGCTAAAATGTAGAGTGATTTTGCGTCATCCATTCGACCATTTGACTCTATGTAATCAACATAAATCTTTTATTTATTACTCTGAACATGCATGGACCAATTTAGAACTGGATTTGCCTCCATTATTGTTCTTGAATGAGACCTAATTTCTCTTATGATTGAATTCAACATAACTGTCAAGTGGAAGTGCTGAAACATGTTGCAACATAATTGGCAATTTACATAATGGATCTCTCACTTAAAAGTAAATAGGTTCAGCAATTCAGTTGTTTACTTTACCATCTGCTATTGTTTCCATTAAGTCAGTGTCTGTGTATTTTAATTTATTGGATTTTTCTTCTAACTGGTTACTTAATTTTTATGTTTTCACCTTATGGCTTTTCTGCAGATACGGGGATGTAAACTTCACAACCGGACAAGGTAAATTCATGTTTTCAGACTTGATATATCACATTTTTATGCCTCTTGTATTGTAATTTTGAGTGGATGGTTGTTGGTTTACTGGTATATGATTGGCGACTGTTAATTTTATCCACGTGAACACTTACTCATTGAAGTTTTATAATCTTTTGTTTGGATCTGTGATGAGTTTGTTGTGTTTGACTTTGTAGTTTATTCTATTTATTAATTTATCTTTTTATCATATATTTTATAGTGCTCCACCACCTCCTCTTCAGGCAGGGACATTCTCACGTGGGGTGGTGACCATGCGTTGTGATATATCCACATGTAGTTCTGCTCGTATATCACTCTTGGTGTCTGGTAGTGCAGATACTTGCTTTAATGATCAGGCAAGGGTGAACAATGTTGTTGGGATTTGATCTTCCATATATGGGTTCTTTTGAATTTTCACTTACCTGTGGACTTCTTTTTCCTCCTTTCTACTTAGCTTTTGGAGAATTATATAAAAAAGGAACTGATTGAGAAGAGTCAGCTAGTTCAGGCATCCACTAATTGTGAACAAAGCAATTTGCATTCCTCTGAGCCTCGAAGGTCAACCTCGATAGCTTGTGGGGCTAGTGTATATGAAGTTTGCATGCGGGTTCCTACATGGGCTTCGCTGGTTAGTCTCCCAAGGCTTCTTCTGTTGCTTATAGTTTTTCATACGCACTCATAATAAATATTTATGCATTATTTTGTTCAACTTAGGGACGTAGTTTCTAGAATGCATGTGATGTACTTATCAGAAAATTGATGTCTAGTTTTACAGTGTTCAGCTCGAATTTGTTTAATGGTTTGTATGGTTCAATGCAAAACCAAATCCATTTCAATAACTGACACATGGGTAAATCCGTTTCAATAACTTTGTATCACCACAACATGGTGTAAAAGAACCTGTACGTTAAATTGTTTTGATACCCTCAGCTAGTTTAATGATGTTAACATTATCTTGGATGGAGTTTGTTTGATGTTAACATTATCTTTTGATATTACCTAGAGCTTCTTGAAATTTTTTACTCAGGTTCTGAGACAACTTGCGCCAGAAGTGTCATGCCGCAGCCTAGTTATGCTGGGAGTAGCCAGTATTCAAGGA
Source organism: Vachellia pachyceras (assembly GCA_025593235.1). Classification (NCBI taxonomy): domain Eukaryota; kingdom Viridiplantae; phylum Streptophyta; class Magnoliopsida; order Fabales; family Fabaceae; genus Vachellia; species Vachellia pachyceras. The sequence continues at coordinate 11,885 of JANTPZ010002711.1, forward strand.
TTGCCTGTTGCATCATTTAAGAAAGTTGACGCTGAACGTCTTCTTTACTTCTGTTCAAGGCAGTCAGAAACAAATTGCCTTGATGACCCCATTTCTTTTGCACATCCTAGTTGGCTGGTACCTCCTGCACCTACTCGAAAAAGATCAGAGCCTCTCTCTGGAATAAAGTCCGTCAATTCTAGTAGCCTTCAAGTCAGTGGTAGTGGTAACAATAGACAGAAATTTAGCATTGCTGCAATGAGGCCAATCCCTCACTCACGTTGTCTGAAGATTCAACCTTTTTCTGGATTGTCTGAGGGGGAAAGGCTTGATGTAGAACGTGGAAAATCAAATTTGTCAGTGGCTCCAATAAAGCATAATTGTGTAGGCTCCAATCCAGTCACAAATAGGAAATCTTCATCAATTTCCTTTCAGGCTCAACAGATCGTTACACTAAATCCACTACCTATGAAGAAGCATGGTTGTGACAGAGCTCCCATACGGACTTGTTCAGAGGTGAGTTGTTCAGTTTCCACTTCATATTTATTAACGTTTGCTTCATTTGTTATACTATACTTATTGTTATCCTAATACCCAATGCGAGATATTATCATGTGCTTGATGCAATTTATTTCCTAGTGAAGAATTCTATATATCAGCTAGTTTCTTTTTACTGTGATACACTCTGGCAGGAGGAATTCTTGAGGGATGTAATGCAGTTTCTTATCCTTCGTGGGCATTCTCGACTAATTCCGCAAGGTGGCTTCTCTGAATTCCCTGAAGCCATTCTGAATGCTAAACGCCTCGATCTTTTTAACTTGTACAGAGAGGTAAGTCATTCAACTCGGTCAAGGTAACTGCATTGAAGCCAAGAAACTTATTTTAACAAACTTACATACTTCAGGTGGTATCTAGAGGAGGGTTTCATGTTGGGAATGGAATCAATTGGAAGGGACAAGTTTTCTCAAAGATGCGGAATCACACTCTGACAAATAGAATGACAGTATGGAACCATATCTCTCTGCCCCCACCCCTCCCCTTTCAAATCTGTGGTTTTTTGTGAGAAATCAAATGCAAATGAATATGCTCTCTCTCTCAGATTCCTGTATGGATCAATTTCTAGAAATTGTCCTAAAATGTTAGTTTAAAGAAACTCCCCTCCTCACATGTGCAAGTCTCCTGGGGTAACACCGCAATACTTTATTGTCCAGAGTCTTAACACTTTTGCTCTTGAATAATTCAGTCTCATACATGGTTTCTGTTGTCTCTTTCTACATAGAAGCATTCATATGTTTATCTTGCTTGGCAACTACAATACTGTATGTGGAACTGTTGCTGGAAGCTAATTTCTTCCTCTTTAGTGCTAATTTATTAATTTCTTCTGGGAGAAAGAAAAGATTGACTTCCGGCAAGTAAACTATTTGGTGATCAGTTAATTCCTCAGTTGCAAGTCTTAGTAGAGCTCCATTAAATGCCATGATTTATTAGACACGCCCCTTGTATCAGTGAATTCTGACATAGCATATCGGACAATTTATATGCTCTTTGAACTATAATCTCCTAGTGTAGAGCATGATCCGTTGACCCATCCCTGATGAGGCAATTATGTTGTTTCAGCGAAATCTTGGAGAAACTAATTATTTTCCTTTTGCTTTCAGGGTGTTGGCAATACACTTAAAAGACATTATAAAACTTATCTTCTGGAGTACGAACTGGCTCATGATGACATAGATGGAGAGTGCTGCTTGTTGTGCCGCAGGTCTTTCTTGTTCATCTTAATGATTAGATATTGGAAAAAAATTAATGTTTAAACTTATTGAGTTCACTAGATTCAATCTAATCACCTTTCTTGTGGGCAACAGTAGCGCAGCTGGCGATTGGGTGAATTGCGGAATATGCGGTGAGTGGGCTCACTTTGGCTGTGATACTCGTCAAGGACTTGGTGCATTTAAGGTATCTCGAGAATTTGATTTTTAAGTGGATGCTAAGTTTGTGAATTTAATTGCATGTTTAAGTCCTTCTGAAGAGGTAGATTTTTTTTTTTTCACCGTCTGTATGTTGAATGGCAGGACTATGCTAAAACTGATGGGTTAGAGTACGTTTGCCCACATTGCAGCATCTCAAATTTCAGAAAGAAATCTCGAAAAACTGCAAACGGATATTAACTGGCCTAGGGTGCTTCTCTCTCTGAGAATCCTCTCTCTCTCACTCTCACGCGCGGGCAGGCACAACTGATGGGGTGGGTTTCGACAAATGTAATTAAATTTTTGTTAATCGTTAACCCATTTGCACATGTTATGGCCAGACAGGGCCGCTAAAGTTTTTCAGCATCACTAATATATGGAGAGAGAAATCCTTGGAGAGGATTGTGGCATGAGGGATTTTGCTCAACTGAATTGGTGTAGTTACTTGTTTGTAAAGAGTGTTGATATATTTCATTTAGTGAACTTGTCAAGTTCTCGTTGACATGGTCGTCATGCTTGCAATTTTCGAAGCTCTAAGTTTGCTTGAGTTTGCCCAATATTTATATAAAAAAAATCAATAACACAAATGGTACAAACATGATGTCTGCACCGAACCTAGTTGTAAGTTGTTTCTTTATAGAATTTTTTAGTAATTACATTTATTTATACGTAATTACCTTTTTTTTAAAACCTCGTAACGGTTCTCCCTAGTTTTTTTTTAATTTATAATTGGTTTGCCACCGAAACACCATGTTTAAGTCACATTGATATATAAATGGGCCCCTCACCATCGAGTTGATGGCACTTGATCACGAGAGATGTAACATTTTATAAGCTACACTGCGAATAGGTTAAGGGTTTAAGACGATGTCATCAAGATTCTAATTCCTGGCCACAAGACTCAGCATTCTTCAAACGTGGTCATATTCAAGTTTTTCAGAGCGAATAAGGTTTAGCACCAAAAAAATGAAGATCTGACACCAGATTCAAAAAAATCAAATGGGAAATGGGAAAATAACTACGTAAAACAAATCCTGAAGTAGTATTATGGAGATTATTTGATGGCGGACGCCTATGGAAAAGATGATAGGTGCAAGGGGGCTTTTTGAATCATTCACCGTTCAATCTGCCAACATATCATGTGAGCCTTGTTGCATACTAAGAACGAACCCAAGAACAGAAAAAAATAACTTATCAGATCCATTTGCTATGTACAATATAAATCCAATACCGTTTTTACAGGGTTGAAAAAAAAAACAGACCATTATTTGCAATTGAAAGATGATATAGTAATTTGGTTTTTTCGGGAAATGGGTCGCTTGTCACACGGGTATGACTGAAGGACACGTTGTATGCGATAACGAACGAAAATGAATTAGTAAATGTAACTACACTTCAGGACTCAATGAATGTGACATGGTTATATACAGGAGCCAGAAATTCAGGATGCTTCTCCACATGTTGACAGCATGACCGATGACGATGCAACTGGAAGTGGACCTAATGACTCAAACTGGAATAGAGTTTTTGAAGAGAGGCGTA
>JANTPZ010002712.1:0-16513 GCA_025593235.1 Vachellia pachyceras
ACTCCTCCTAATTTACTTTATAAGCTATACACAACCAAATTACCTTGATTTAGAAGTCAATTTTAATCAATCAAAAGTAATATATATATATATATATATATAAATTTACTTTCCCCCACATATAAGGAGGTTGAGCGAAAGAGGGTAAATGTGCGTCTAACTTCAGTATTAGGAAAGAAATACCTCTTATTACCAAAAAAAAAAAAAAAGGAAAGAAATACCTCTTCACTCAAAAATAAGGAGACAGAGTATATAATTAATTAAGGTAAAAATAAAAAATGTATTGCATTTTTTAAATTATTCAAAAGATAATTTTAGAAAAAGATTAAATCTATTTGAAAAATTACTACTAGTAAAATCTTGGGAGACAGAACCCTCTCCGTGACGCTCCGACTCATTAACACCGCCTCAACTCACATTCACAGGTCACACCGTCTCAACGGCTACTTTTGACCGAAATCCTCCATCTTCTTCTTCATTATCTCTCTATTCTCTCAACTCTCTCAATGTCATAGCTCATGTCTTCTGCTTCCGTTTCTTGTTTTCTCAGTGTGCTGTTGTGGATGACAGGGAAAGCGTTCTCAATGCGAACACGTGAGGCGATTATCCCCTTTTTCTTAACTTTATTCTAGGTTTTAGCTTATTGATTTTTGATTCTACTGTTTTGATTCAAACCTTATTTTTGGTTTCTTTGGCCTGCAGATAGATCGGTTCATTCTGAACAAAGGCAAATAGAATCTTGCTTCCTGCTGGCTACCGAGTTCACAGTCTCGAGAAACTTACAAGGGAAAATTGGATGAGGCCTAATGGGTGTCACCAGAACAAGCCATCCATCTTGAAGGATCACCTTTCTCCTACTCTTGAATGCGAATCCTTCGAGCGCATGCGAGGTATTCCTCTGTTATCTATATTGTTCAGAATTGAAGCTTTCTACTTGTAGATTTTGTTTGCATATTTTTTTTCCGTCCAATTATATAGTGTTTGTGGTATTGAGTTCTAAGCGTCCGTTGAAATATTTCAGAGAACCCAGAAGGTATTGGATCTTCCTTATCTCAATCTCATAGACTTCTCATTAAATTTACTGGTTTGGGGTAGTAGTAATATAATTTGCGTTGTCCTCCAAGGCCCTGTAGGTTTTTGGAATTAATTAGATGACTCTGTTTCCTTAGCCGTCTCATGCGATGAGGAAGGACCTCATTATGAAAATATCGACGGTGTACTGTTCTGTTGCAGTGAGTGATCAAGTTTTCCCTTCTCGCAGATATTGTACTGTTCTAGTGAGTTTTTTTATTGGCCATGTTAATTTGCATGTCCACTGTGCAACTGTGCACACTCCTAGCTCCTTTTTGGCTTTATGGCCTCTCAAAATCTCCTTCTCAAGACTCGTGGTGTGTTCAGCTCTTATGTTTATATTTTACATACATTCTAAGTGTGGGACATATGTTTATACGACATTACCTTATGGAGTTCTGGAGTATATCTTTTATTGTTGAAACTAGTTTGAGTTTCAAGTTTTGATTTTAATTAGGTTTGATTCATAATGGTTATACATATATATGGTTTAATAAATATTGGTTTCATCATCAGTTGTATTTATCTAATTCCATTGCTTCTATTGCTGAGAAAGGATTTACTATCATGATCTTTTAGGCACGTATAAACATTCAAAGTTGCTTCCTTGATTATACCAAATGAATGTCCTGAATTTTCTTTTGCCCTGAACCTTTCTTCCCAAGCAGCAACATAAAGTCCCAAGGAGGTAAGCAAAACATGTTAATGGGACTACTTGGAAGAAGCTCAATCTTATAGCATCTACTGTATTGTTGTTTTGTGGGACAAGAGTAAATTTTCGCTAGCCTTCTAAAGATAGCAACATCAAAGGAAATAGTTCAGTTAAGGAAACAGTTGGATCGTGCTGTCATTTGATAATTTGGGATGTTGAAACTTTTATTTTCTTCAATTCCTATTTTGGTGCCATGCTATATATAGCCTCTTTTTCTTAATACTACGAAAGTGGAGGGAGAAATTGATCAGGTATATTGTATTAAATTTTTAGTTTGAGAGCAATGAAATTATTACTGAAAAATTTGAGTTCCGATTTATAATAATGTCTTCAATTAATTGTTTTTCTGTATTCATTTTTCTTAGCCCAAATTGTTTTCTGAATTCATATGAAAATGGAAATATATGATGATCGTGTTTGATCATTTCTGTTTAATCTTTTATTAGCAAAGATATCAGCTTATGCTTTCTCCGTGGCTCATAAAAATTATAGTGTTTTTCTCCCTTGTCATTATATATATTTTGGTGCTTTAAATTTTATATGTACCTTTCGTTCTCTTTAAAAGATCTAAACTTCATTGAGTACATAAGTGGAGTATTGGTTGGAAGGAGTGAGCAGAATGTTTTTAAGTTTGCTTTTTAACTTTTAATGGGCAAATTATGCATCTGGTATATAGTTTGTACACCTATATTGCTGTTGCAGGTACCAAGGAGCTAAGAACATCCTCATAGGCCCGGGATCATACACATAATTCAAGAAAATCTGGTATTTACTGTATCAAGAAGAGAAGGTACGCCTCATCATTTGCATTTCTTCTTACGAAACCTAAATCTTTATGGTAATGATTAGTAAGTTTATAGTAGTCCTTCTACTTATACCAAACTTATTCTAATATGAGACAACTACCATCAATTTGTGGACTTGATACCTTAATATCTCTTCGAAAGAGGGGGAGAATCCAATTAAACAACTTATAGTATGCAAGTGGATTTGACACCACATCTTTACCCAAACCTTAAGACATTGAATTTATGGGTCCTTCCAGTTATTGTATGCCTCTTCTTCAACCAAACTTTTGTTCAATATGAAACAACTTCTCCTTCCACCAAGTCAAGTTCACTCAAATTTGACATCTCAGCAATCTCTCCCAAAAAGAGGAGAATCCAATTACTTCAACACCAATGGGAATTATGCATTTAAGTGGACTTGAGTCTATGGTTCCTACTTATATGCATTTTCTTCAACCCAACTTTATCCTATACGAGACTTTTTGCTTAAGTTTGGTCCACTCACACTTTGAGGGTGAAAACCCAATTGGGCCAACTCTAATAATTGCATATCCTAACCCAAAACCTTGAGACTTGTGCGGTGTGATATGAGACTTCTTCACACATCAAGTCTACTCACTTGACATACTCCCCTCATCGAGTCCATTGTCCTTACAAAGGTGGTACTATAATTGCTTATGATTTGAAAGCTGTAGTTCACTCACACTTGACATACTCCCCTCATCCCGATAATCGTCACATTTGACATCATCTCAATAATCAACAGGAGATTGTATCCTCCCCTCATAAATAAACTTACCCCACAAAGATGCTCTTGAATTTCCTTACAAATTGAAGACAGGCTGCCAAGTTTATTTCATTCACACTTAATATCTAACAATCTCTATCCCAAGTGTCAAAAACTAAAGGCATAGGAGACTAGTCTTTTACACATTGAGTCAAGGCTACTTATACTTGACATCATTCTACCAGTCATTATGAGACTTTTGGAGAAGTTTGTCCAATCTTTCTCATGATTCGATGGTCTTAAAATCCCAATTTTTGGCACCATTGATTGGTGTACCTTGAGTAACACTTCATAGCTTTGGGCCATGTGATTGTACTTGATCTTACAAGAAAGGTCAATTGAACCCGACCCAACCTCAACCTATTTGAGCGAGGTTTGATTGCCGGTGGATGGACTGTTTGAGAAGGTATGCCACCAACTTAACCATGGCATCAATGGTGATTAATGCAACCGCTCAAAATGTCTTAGGTCAGGGCTCGTTGGTTTGTAACATCCTAATTTTATTTAAAAGAATTAAGAAAGAATTATTTCGTAATAAATGGAATTTATCATGTAATTATTTATGAAAGAGAATTCCCACGAACTTATAATTAATTAACCGCTCAAAATATGATTTATAGGAAGAATAAAGAAAATTATAAAATGATCATAATAATATTAAATAAAAAAGGGTTAAGGTGCAAAAAATTATAAAATGATCATAATAATAGGTTAATGTGCAAAAACACCAACAAACATGCACAATGTGCATTAAACACCGTAAACTTTTTTTTTTGGGCTTAAAAGTAACCGTAACCATAAAAAAGAGGATAGAAGTGATAACACTGTTAAAACCCCATAACGACCATAAGATGTAAGAGTACCAAAATACCCCTAATACAAAAAAACCTCGTAATTGGCCTCTCTAATGCTTTGTACAACATTCTCACCGCTTCCCACCCATTATGGCCTTTGTTAACCCTCCCCCAAAAAAAAAATTCTATCTTTATCCTCGCTGCTTCCTTCCTTCTAAGAATGTAATTCATCCCTTGGACATGAGCACCACTTCTCATCAACTTCTTATGTAAATAAAACTTCACCGAATGTCTCTGTCATTACCATATAGAATCAATGATGCAATCAATTCATGATCAAATCATTCAAATCCATCATTAACTCAAACCACAAATCAGATTAGAAACAATCAAGCTTACTATGTTTATATCAATGAGATTTGAGAGAATCGATTTTGATAGAGTTTACATCAATACAGCTGCAATAGATTTTGATGGAGGAAAGAGAGGAAGAGAACGTCATGTAGAGTAGAGTCGAGAGATGACATCATCTCCTCCTAATCTAGCCTTAATATCTTGTCACCCTATCTACTCTTTTCCAAGCCCAACAATTTGTCTTACATCTATTATCGACCTTGAACCCTCCTTATGTAACCATTGAATCACACCTAAGAATCCCTTTTGTTGTACACCTTTCGAATGTGCACATCTTTTCAAAATAGCTTCACTTAGGCCTTACTTTCTCTAGTAATTAGAAAGTTAGGTTTAAGGTTCGCACATTGGAAACAAAATGAATTGGAAAATGAAGTCCTTTTACCTTACAGCTGCCCTTTTTGAATTCATTCCACCCTAAGTTGAGTTCACTATTCTTTATTAGTATTATTAACCTTTCTATTGGCAAAAAAAAAAAAAAAAAGTTAACCTTTCCATCAAGGGTTGCTTATCTCCAATCAATCTTTCTACACTTGAGCTACTAGGGGATGCAATACACTTGTTTGTATTCTTAAGGATGCCATTATCTAGGGAGGTTTTCCTCTTGGGTTTCCTCTCCCAATCTTTCATATCAGATTACTTTTATTTTACAAGGTGAGACCTAAATTCTTGTGAGACAATAAGTCAGGAGAATTCCAGTATTGTCCAGCTCACTTAACTTGATGAGGACTATTCTAATTTGGGGTTATTATGTAAAAAAGCCTTCGCTAAATGAAAGATTCCCTCATAAGTCATTATCATTGTTTTAGCTGCTTTTAAAAGTATGATGTATTATATTTAAAAAGCATGTTTTAGCTGCTTAGTAAATTTTGTTGTTATAAAAGCATCTTTGACATCCTGAGGTATTGTTCACGTTTAACCGTCTGTAGGCACAGGGTTTTATCCCCCTGGATCCCCATAGTGAAGGTGTATCGGATATCAAAGGTCACACATTCAGTGCACTTTGCCTACTACTCCCCGTTCACCCACTCTGGGGTCCTTCAGGGTGTTAGGCCCTTAGCAGCGCTTGGTGTGCCACTTCTCACCAACAAAATGAGCTATCCTCGGCTCTGATACTATATAATATCCTGATGCATTTTCCCTGTTTAACCGCAAGTAAACATAAGGTTTTGTCCTATTGGTATAATCAACCAAAAGGCTAAAGGCCAACCGTTCTGGGGCTTAAGGTGTTAGGTCCATTGTTGCCTATTTAGCGGCCTGAAGGCACATGGTTTTATCACCTTAGGATCCCATCAGCCTGAAGGCACCTATGCATTTTTATCACCTTAGGATCCCATCACTGTGTCTACCTACTGCATTTCCCCTTTGCCAACTATAGGTCCCTCAAGTTGCACCACACCCTACCTGATGCGTCTCCCTTCCCCTCTTAGGCTCTTACTCAAATTTAGGGTCTCCAGGGTGTTAGGTTTCTAGTAGCGCTTGGTGCAAGACACTTTCCCCACCAATGGAAATAGCCGCCCTAATATCTTAAGGTATTGTGCTTGTTTAGCTACTTGTAGGGTTTTCTCCCCCTTGGGATCCCATAATCACCCAAAAGGCGACTTATGTTAAAGGCCACGCCTGATTACATATAGTGTATGCTTGGGAAATCTTTTCCCCAACAGTGCACGCAAGCCAAGATAAAAAAGCATCTAAAATCCGTAAATTCTTCTAATATGTAAACTCCTTTCTCCCAATGGATTCACAAACACACACACACATAGCCTTCACTTTGGATGGGCCTCTGTGGGACTTGAGTGTATCCTATCTATAAAAGACCACGCTACGTCTCGACTACATATATGGCATTCACTCTAGAGTAACCGAGTCGGATTTGAGCGTACCTTGCCTGTTTCCCTTCTCCATTCACCCACTTTAGGTCTCTCAGGATGTTAGGTCCCTAGCAGCATTTAGTAGGACACTTTCCCCACCAACAGAAAATATCATCCTCTACTCCCTTTTTATTGCCCATAAGCACAAGGTTTTATTCACTTGGGATTCCATAGTAACATAGAAGGCGCCTCATATGTCAACTATGCTCGACTACATATATGGCCTTCATTTTAGACGAGTCCAACCAATGTGGGATTTGAACGCACCCTACCTATTGCATCTCCCATATATGGATGGGTCCCTGTAGGATTTAAATGCACCTTACCTAGACCCACTTCGAAGTCCATCATGGTGTTAAGTACCTAGTAGCCATATTTAGCCGCCATACGGTTTTATTCTAATGGGATTCCATAGTAATAAAAAAGGAGCCTTGGCCATGCCCAACTACATATATCTATATATATGGCATTCACTCTAAACCAGTTTAACCAATGTCGGATTTGATCGCACCCACTATGGATCCCTCCAGGTGCATACCCTATTTAACCCAAAAGGCACCTCGGATGTCAAAGGGGTCGACAACATATATGGCCTTCACTCTGGACCCTAGCAGCGTTTGGCATCATGTGGCATCCTAAGGTATTGCCTCTATTTAGCATAGGCACAGGGTTTTTGTCTCCTTAGAATACCAAAAGGCGCATAAGGTTAGGTCATGCCCCGACTACATATATAGCTTTCACTCTGGACCCATGTGGACTTGAATACATCCTACCTACTGCGTCTCCCTCCTTCACCTACTCCGAGGTCTATGAGGGTGTTAGGTCCCAGGTCCCTAACCAATGGAGTCGTCCTCTGCTTTAATACCATAATGTGACATCCTCAGTATTATCCCTCTCCAAGGATTCCATAATAACCAAAAAGGCGCATATTGGATGTCAAATGTCACACTCAGACTACATATATGGCTTTCAAAACCCTATGCTTGCTTAGCCTCCAGTAAGCATAGGGTTTTGTTCCTTTGGGATCACAGTCACCCAAAAGGCGCATGTGAGATTGCTATATATATGGCCCACTTGAACTGATATTGAACTCTCCTACCTACTGCTTATCCCGGTGTTAGGTTTAAATGAGTTCTTGGTGTAACTCTCTCCACCAACAGAGAGAGTCGTTCTGCTTTGATAACGACTCTCTTCGTTAGGGTTAATTTGACTTTTTAGGGTTTATTTTCATGGATTCCATAACAAAATATGAGGATGTCAAATGTCATTCCCTAACTACATAAAACGAGTCCAACCAATATGGGACTTGAGCTTACCTTGCCTACTGCGCCTCTCTTCCCCCACTCTGGGTCCCTCAAGTTGTTAGGTCCCAACAGCGCTTGGTGTGACACTATCCCCTACTAATGGAAAGAGTCATCTTGATTTGATACCCTGAGGTATTGTCACTATTTAGCATCTAGCAGGTATAAGGTAGGTTTTATCCCTATGGGATCCCACAGTCACCCAAAGGGCATCTCGGATGTAAAGGCCATGCTTCGACTACACAGCCTGGTCCAACCAATGGAAAGAGTCGTTAATGTGACATTCTGAGGCTTAGCCGCATTTAATGCAAAGGTCATTCTCTAACTACATAAAACGAGTCCAACCAATATGGGACTTGAGCGTACCTTGCCTACTGCTAAGTATAGTTACCCAAAAGGCATCTCGGCTAAGTATAGTGATTGAGCTTTAATTGTTATAGTTTTCTACTTGAATTTTCATAGTCTTAGAGTCAATATTAGCATAAATACCATTTTGGGCATAAATGTAGATTAGGAGTTATTGATTTGGATTAATGTGATTTTGGGCACCTATGCAATGAATAATGATTTATTGTGCCTAAATTCATCATAAAAGACCAAGGGAAGCAGCTCTGGATAATTTCACCACGGTGTAATCACAGTTTGTCGCGGCCAAAGTTCAATCAAGCAGACAAAGAACTCTCGGGAAAGGTTCGCCGCGGCGAATATCGCGTATGAGCACCAGATTTTTACTCCAGATGGAAATTAACCCGACCCAGCTTGAGAGATCCGACTCATGACGGGTTCTAATGTTAAATTAGGTCATTTTCGACCAGAAGAGGAGGAGGCTGAGAAAGAAAGGTAGAAACACACTCATTTTTTTCTCTCATCTACACACTCTCCAAACCATACCTTCATCCATCACCTTCACCATTCATCATGCTTCACTCATCTATTCAGAGCCTGTTTCCATCACCCATAAGTAAGCCGGAGTTCGAAATACCGAAAGGGGAGTATTTACTTTCAATCTGTATTTACATTATGGATTACTTAGAATCCGAGTTGGACTTTTTTGTCTCGGTTGAGTGTATTGAGTTGTTTTGTGATTGACAAAGTGAAATGTAGTTCATTTTGCTTTTATTCAATGAAGTCTTGTTCTCTTCTATCATCCTAATTGTGCTTGGTTTTAGAGTCAAAATGCATGGAGTTGATTTTATCACTTTGCGATTTCCGTACACGCACTAAGAGTGCTTCAAGTATTTCATGGAATGGAGTTCATTACATGTTATTCGTGACCTGACAAGTCGTGTGGGGATTTAGAAGGAGATCATCGTATGACGCTCTGGACCCATACGAATTGTTAGAGTTTGTGATTTCGAAAACTTAGTGCGAAAGTCGATACTCTACCTAATCTTTTGCGAACTATGATGGCCCAATTCATTTTCAAGAGGAACCCACCATAACACTTCCTTTTTAATCCAAATCTACCTTATTTTTCTTTGCCGCCTGAAAATACCAAAAACAAGTTTTAAATTTTGTAGTTGCATTAGGTATAGTTGATCTTGAATTAAGAAACCATTTGCATTTGCATCACGAACATAATCACAAGCTAAGGACTATTGGTACGCGAATAGCTTCCGAATCAAAATTAATATTCTCGATCCATTTTTAAGGCTAACCAAAGTTTACATTTTGTGGCTTAGTCGGATCACATAGCCTTCGCTCTGGAGTGGTCTAACCAATATGGGACTTGAGTACATCCTACCTATTGTGTCTCCCTCCCCCTTCACTAACGAGGTCCCTTAAGGTGTTAGGTTCGACACTCTACATCAACGGCTCATCATCTGCTTCGATATCATAATGTAACATTTTAAGGTATTATCCTTGTTTCGTTGTCCGTAGGCATAGGATTTTATCATCCTGGAATCCCATAGTCACTCAAAATATGCCTTGGATGTCAAAGGCCACGCCGCGACTAGATATATGTATATATAGTTGGAGTATGACTTTTGACATCTAAAGCACCTTTTGGGTAGTATATGATCCTAAGAGGGCAAAACCCTATACCTACGGGTGGTTAAATAGGGACAATGCCTCAGGATGTCACAACATCCAGCTCTATATAAGGGGATTTTGATGTATCATAGTCCAAGATAATGTTGGTTAACTAATATATAGATAGTACAGGACTATTATTATCTACAGAGGAAAGAAAGAGTATGTAAAGTAAAAAGCTATAAGTCTTGAATAAGTTACAATCAAGCAAGCTAAGTATGAGATAGGAATATGAGAGAAACAGAAAGATCATCAAACATCATATGAATTCACTAGTAAAGTAAAAGAATAGCCAAAGAGAAAAGAAAAGAGTAGGTAAAAGTAAAGAAGAAGCCTAAGAGTAAAGGACTTAAACAAAGCAAGCAATCAGAGATTATGAAGCAAGTAAGCATATTTCAATAGAATACCATATTTCAATAGACTACCAACCAAGCATGTACAGCTCGCCAAAACCTTAGCCCAAGCACAACTTGTTCGCACCTTTCCAGGGGTACTACCATTACATTCCATTATTGCATGAGGGTGCATGAGATATAAAATCATTTTTAAAAAGACGAGCTTGAAGCCCAGATGGCGTGGTTTTATCTGCCCTAATTCTAGCCCACTTGCTAGATGGCTCATAAAGACTTTATGTTAACTACCTTAACAAAATTACCATACTATATAAGGTCATGATCCTAAACATTGATGAAGTGCTAAATGAATTATACGTAGCTTATTTCTCAAAAATTGATTTATGATATGGGTACCATCAAATCTAACTATTTCCATCAGATGCACATAAAACTACCTTTCGCACTCGTTCGAGACATTATGAATTTATAGTTATGCTGTTTGGTTTAACGAATGCATTGGCTACTTTCCAGTCTATCATGAATGGCTTGTTTTGTAGTTATGCCATTTGGTTTAACGAGAATGCCTTTAATACTTCCCAGTCTATCATAACTTGTCCACACTTACATAAATTTACGCTCATATTTTTTTATGATTGATTGATACCTCTTTCACACGAGTATATGGAGCACCTTCATACTGTTTTTCAGATTCTACATCAGCATTAGTTTATGCTAATGCAAAAAAAAAAAAGGTTATTGGGCCAGACTCTGACTAAAAAAGGAGAAGTTGAGGTTGTTTCAGAAAAAAATTTGGTTCAAAAAAGGAACTACATGGTTTTCTTAGGCTCATAGTTATAGACGTTTTGTGAAAAATTATGGTGTGATTGCTCGTACCCTAACAAACTTGACAAAGAATTCTTATTGTCACCTCGAGAATATGACCATAATTTCTTATGGTGTGATTGCTCAAATGGCTTTCAAGAATATAATTCTGTGCTGTAACTACCAAATTTCCACTTACCATCGTTTCTGACTGAGACTCCCTTTTCTTAAGTATTTTCTAGCAGGAACTTTTTCTTTTAAGTCAAACCGTTTAAAGATGAGTACGACTTACCATTCCCAAACTGACGATCAAACCGAGATCATTAACCGCTGCCAAGAAACCTATCTTCGACGTTTTGTTTTGGAACAATCGAAGCTTTAGAATCAGTTCTTATGTTGGGCAGAATACAAGTTTCCATACATGATTTCATGTAGCAACTAATAAGACTCCTTTCAAGTTGGTTTATGGTAGGAAACCTCTTACCGTTCTTCCATATGTCAAAGGTGAAACAGTAGTCGTAGAATTGGAAGAGCAGCTAGAGACTTGTGATGCTATACTTAAAGTTCTATGTGAAAATCTACTTAAGGCTTAGAATCGCATGAAGTTACATGCTGATCAACATAAATGGGATCTCGAATTCGCTCTTAAGGACTCGGTTTGGTTATGTTTACAGCTACACCGCCAGAAATCATTAAAGAAAATATGAAATGCTCTCACCCTGTTTTTTGGCCCTTACAGAGAGTGCTCAGGCATGTTGGGCCTATGTCATATGAGTTAAAGCTCTCTTCAAATGCTATTCACCAAGTGTTTCATGTCTCAATCTTGCGAGCTACCCATGGTCTTCAAGCCTCCTCCAATCCACCAGTAGAGATTCCATTCTCTTTTGATTTGGAATGGCAGGTGCATCCATCCACTATCATAGACCATCACTAGATGATTGATAGAAATTAGAGTTGTTATTCCAATGGGTAACCACCAGGAGATGCCACTTGGGAAGGCTAAGAATTCTTTAAGAAGCACTTCCCTCAAGACGATCCCCTCCTAGGGGAAGAAATGATAAAGAACCCAAAATACCCTTTGTTGACTTATGCAATGAAGGGTAAATGTACCAGAGATTGAGGACTGCTCTACTATGTTGTTGCTGTTTTTACGCTATTTATCAGTTCAATTTGATTCTTTTTTTCCACCATTATATAGGATTACCATTATCCTAGTAAGGATCTAGTTTGTTATTCAGTTGTTTCCCTGAATTTATGTTAGCATTTGAATTTGTTCTCTCTGTAATCACTATTAATACCCCCTTGGTTCATGAATATGCATTCAAATTTCATAGAACATTATTCTTCTTGGGAGATTCTCCATAAACTATTAGAGAAAGAGTAGTGAGGCTATTGTTGATATTTCTCAATAGAGGTTATCCTATCTTTTGTTTTCTGTTTATATATATATATATATTAAATTGCAGTTTGGGTACCTACCATATTGAGATGTCAATTGAGAGTGGACTTGATGTGTGAGTGAAAGAAGTCTCTTGTGAGATAAAAGGTCGGTTGAAGAAGTAAAAGTTTATAGCCTCACTGCCATAAAGATTTGGGTTTCATAGAAAGTAATGTAAAATAAAATGATGTGACAAACCTTACCTTTTCTTCTTGACACATTAAAACCAGCTTTCCTTGAGCCAAATAAACTTGTGAAAATGTGTTCTTCGCTCCTTGATACCTACAATAGCAATCATAGGTGTGAAAATCATATACTAGATACAGAATTCCCCCTTTAAAGTTAAAAAAAGAATTAAAAAAAGTTTGCTCACTCCTTCCAACTGATATTATGCACCTATAATAGCAATCATAGGTGTAGAAATCATATACTAGATACAGAATTCCTCCTTTAAAGTTAAAAAAAGAACTGAAAAAAAGGTTTGCTCACCTCTTCCAACTAATATTACTTGTGCACTCAATCAAGTTTATATATTTTATAGAGAACCAAAAAGTATATAGATATTTAAAGGAAGAGATTCTAAATAAGAGGAGATTAATCTTTTAACCTTTCGTTGTCAAAAGTAACTAACCTTGAGTCATCATCCAATGTGAAACGCTGTTGATTTGGCCTCCAAATAAGCTCCATACTCAGTTTATTTATTTAGACCACTTGTTAAGTGTAGTATAAAATTTTTATTTTACATACGGTTTAAAAAGTACATACTTTTTAAACTGTTTTCCACTAAATCGTACCTTTATGCAGTTTAAATGACGTTTTTTGTGGAGTCTAAAAAGCATTTTTTCCATTAATGATATAAACACTTTAAAGTAATTTATACTTTTTTGTGCTGCCTAAACCATTTTAGAAAGTTTGCCCTCCCCTCCTTTTTGTTTTGTGTAAAATGATCTCATTAAATTGTTGGCGCTTGTAAACTTTGGAGCATCTCTTCTCTCCTCTATATTTTTTGTGAAATTTTCATTGAACTATTTAGATTCCATTAGCTTATTTTTAGCTAATCATAAAAATAAACCTTTTTTTAAATTAAGAGGGCATGCATTAATGACCATTTATTGAACTACAATGCAAGGCCATTGACATTACGAAAAGAAGCTGATTCAAACACCAGCACCTAACATTTTTAATGACTTGTGTTATATATTAAATGACTGATAACTCTTTATAGCCAACACATGCATGGAAAATACATTAAAATAAAATAAAATTATTAAAGTGTTGTGGTGGAAGAAGCACTTGCGTACACTTACATGGTTGTTTGGCATTAGCGCCATGCTCATGGCTTCCAAGTATGAAGGAAATATTGCCTCCTCAAGTTGGAGTTTTCCCCTGCTTCATTAGTATCTGCATATAAACTACGAATAACTTGATAGACATTGGCTCCGTTTGGATAGCCCGTTGGGAAAATGGACACAGATTTCAAGGTAGTTTATGTGAGAGGAAAAGTGTTTCGGTAAGCGCATCCGTTGTGCAAACGGGCTTACCAAACGGAGCTATTAACTCATTCTTGTACAGGTTAAAGGCTAATTTCTTTTACTGTCAGATAGTGCTTACAGTCGCGCAAACAGATACTTGCAATGGTACTAAATTCTTTCTCGGCAACAGAATCAGTCCTATTCATTTTGCCATATCTATATATAACCATCATGAATCACACCTAGATAAAATCAAAAGATCACAATGCTATGCTATATATACGACTAGTACTCACTCATTTGTGGATGCAAAGATGGATCGCCAAACCTATAACGAATCAATAGAGCAGCCATAAATCCGCATGCAAAGCAAAACTTCTCCCATATTTCTGTCAAAAAATAAATGCTGATTTCTTAGATTTTTTTGTTTCTTTTTAGAGTAATAGCCAAAACTCATAAACTAGTTCAGCAATGAGAGATGTACAGATAATGCATCATACGTAACTCATTTGGAATTTATGTCATAGAAAGAGAACAGGTGAAAGCACCATAAGTCCTCAAAAGGAGATTTTGAGAGGCCTTGAAGCCTAAAGGGAACCGGGAATGTGGATAGACGGACATGCAAATAAACAATCCCAATAAAAAATTCACTACAATGGCGCAAAAGCAACGACACGGAAAAAAAAAACAACTTAGATCACTCACCGCAACAGAAAAAATAAGCAATTATTTTTCATAAAACATTCACACAAACTTAATAGAAAGAATAAAAGGATCCTAAGGAAAGACCGTTCATAACTGGAAATCAAGTCCATCCACATCGTATGAGACAACTACTCAAACAGAGTCGTCTAAGTAATTCCGAAAGCCTACAGCGCCTCCAAGGGCAACAAAAAGGGTATTACCGCTACCCAGTCCTGGAAATTCAATAAGAAGTCATCTATGTGATTGAGGTAAGGCAGATCTAATACCTTTTGGTGCCTATGAAATCATTTTAACAGACCCTACACAATATAAACACTATTAGACGGAATAAAATAGGCAAACAATTCATAACTAGGAAGCTTTGATCCAGAACGAAGATAGATTACCTCAGGAAGATCTCGCAGTGCCTGGGTTGATTTGTACGCCGAGGGCCTCAGACCATTTTTTCTATGTTTCTCGATACTGTAAATTCCGTACCAGGAGGAAGCAAGATTCTCTTGGTCTTTATTGAGAATAAATCGATCTATCTGCAGGCCAAAGAGACCAAAAAGTGTCAAATCAAAATGGTAGATAAAAAATCAATCAGCTAAAACCTAGAATGAATTCAAAAAGGGATCATCGCCTCACGTTTTCGCTGTTGTTATCCACAACAGCAGAGTGAGAAAACAAGAAGAGGCAGAAGCAAAATGTGTGAGCGAGGGGATTGAGAAAATAAAGAGACGATAAGGAGGAGAAGATGGGGGATTTCAGTCAAAAGTAGCCGTTAGAAAATTGAGCCGCTGTCTTTGTTTTAATGCTGTGAATGTGAATCGAGGCGGTTCCATATGTCGGTTCAATTGTAAAGCGTACAGGGTATAGGGAGTACATTTAAAAATACATTCAAAGAGAGATGCAATTAATATTCATAAAAAAAATCCAAAATATAACTTATAAAAAGGACCAAACCCATTTAAAACTGTAAGTTAAATATTAAAAGATTGGATAAATTATTTGACGGTATTGAACGATCATGCAATGTAATGATAGTTTCAATCCTGAGTGAGCCAATGAGGATTAAGAGCTCATCATCATTGGCACTGTACACCATATAGATTTAGATGATTCAGACTGAAAATCGGTATGAGTTAACAGTTGAAATGAGGGTTTGACCATGTTAAACCATCAACTAGATTAACGGGTTGGATAGGTTAACCGATTTTTTTAAAAAAATTTAAAAGCTAAAAACACTGAAATGTGGAATTAGAATGGAAAGGTGTAGTTCATTAATTTTAAAAAACATATAGTAACAAAACTAACATTTCATTATCTATTTTTTATTTAAACAAATTTACTAATAAAGAGTTAATATAAAATTAATTTATTTTATCCCAGTTGGTCTCATCAGTAATATTTAATTAAACTCTAAAAATTTAAAATATGGGTAAAATAAAATAATATTATAGGTTTACATATTAGATTTTTAAAATAAAAATATGATTTACAAAATTACATTATTTATATATATAATTGGCCTAACTCTTAACCTAAATCTAACCCACCAACTCTTGAATTATTGATTCACTCAATTTAATGTCTAATTCAGTTTTTTAAACCTTGCATATAGATTTATTGTTCAGATTAAACTTTTTTACTTTTACATTTTTAAAATATTTTAAAGTGTACTTAATATAAAATGAAGATTATCTCTCAGCTGTTAGTTTTTGTAAAAATTATTTTTATTTGAAAATTATTAGTTGAAAATCTTAATACTAAATATTAGAAACTGTATTTAAATCGGTACAGATCTTGCTGCAGCCATAAGCGTTAGGCATGAGGCCCATCATTAGAAAAATCACTAAATCTAGTTCATGAATTTATTAGATTTGAAAATAAATTTCCTAAAGGAAAAATATTTCAAAGTGCATTTGAATAAAATTATAAAAAATAATAATTATGTTCTTAAAATAAAAAAGTGTTTATATGGCAGCGGCGT
>JANTPZ010002715.1:0-17087 GCA_025593235.1 Vachellia pachyceras
ATCCCAAACTCCCTAATTTCTCAGGTAATATTTAATATAAGGAAACGAATGAGAAGCAGATGGAATATGCAATCAATTACATACGTCACTAAGGAGATCAAAGTGTAGTTAATCACTTCTTTATCCTAATTAAAGTCGTGGAAGATTGAGTTTAATAAGATTTCGTATTTACCTGATCAAATGAAATGTGACACGCATAACCTTAATTCAAGCTAAAAAACTAAAAAGTACTTGTTTAAGCAAGGATTAGGTGCTTATATATATGCTGAAAAGACTCAACTACGGAAACACCTTGATGAATCAGAAGAGAGAGATTATGTTCTCTGAGGATATGGATGAGGAACAAAAACAAAACACAGTTTAGTGGTGAGAAACGTACGGCTCAAATATACAATAAATAATATCAAAGAGGAACCAAAAGTTACCGTGGTAATATATATATGTATGTATGTATGTAGATATTGGATCCTCCTAATCTCTTGTTAAGTGTGTATGACTGTATGGAATGAATAGATTCCAAGAGTCGTGGTAGAATTAAAGTTAATTATGGGTGGCATTTGAGTGAATATATGAAAAAGATATGGATCCAAAAGTACAGTTGTTAATACAAGAATCATATTACCAATCTAAAGAGATTAAAAAATTAAATAAATAAATTACATAATTATAATATATATTTCATGATTCATCTGAATTACTTTAAAATAATTTATTTAATTTTTTTAATCTTTTTAAATTACTCAACTGAATTTTCTATTAAGCAACAATAGTACAATGAATAATGGAGTTTGATTATACAAAGGAGTAGCCACCCAGATGAAAATATCAAGAAATGGAAGAATGAGGAGATAGAAATGGAAAGCGACGGATGTATAGTAGCAATTGAAGCCAGGCTCATAGGAGATATATATATATATATATAACAGTTATGTAAAAGGAAATTAAAGGCACACAAGTTGACACCATACTGTCATAGTACGTCTGCTTGTCGGAGACGATGAAAACGACTCGCGTTCATCCGTTGCTTTGTTTTTTGGCCTTTCCTTTCATTTTCTTAAATATACCAACTGAACTCCTTGAACTACTGTGGATTGGGGAAAAAATATTTATTATTATCAGTTTCAGAAAACCAGGTAGCTAGCTAGAGTCTGAAGTGGGTAATGTTTTAATTTGTTTTCCTGGGTGTATTGTAACTCTCAGTTTTTAATTACATGATTATTATTGGACACGAGGCTCTGGTCTCTTGAAGGGATTTGATGCTAGTTGAAATGTTTAAATGAATATGAATGAAATTTGATTAAAGAGCATTATAGGGTAGGGGGTACTGATTAAAGGAGATAAATTAAAGAGGCCTAATTAATTTGGCGGCCGAATGAAGTTGACAGGTGGAGGGAAAGCACTAGATGACCATATTGGACGGTGGGGATATGGAGATGCTAAGAGAAGAGAGACATATGATCATCAAGAGGCCAAGGATATGTATGGCTGATGCACCTTAATCGATTATGCCCAGATACAATGGTGTAGCCCCACACTGAGCAAATATAATTAAGATTTGGCTAATCATGATTTTGTAATACCCTAAACATGCAAGCTCATATATATGGTCGTGCATGCCTTCTTGTGTTATATATATATATATATATACACACATATCCACCATCATCTGGGTCCCTGCTTCCACTCCTCATCATTATCCTAACTCTTATCATTGCATTCACGGCTTCTTTCACATATTGTGTCCATTTGGAAAAGTGGTGGAGAAGTATTTTTATGCAAGTCGAAGTAAATATATGGAGAAGATTATCTCGTTTTGCGGAAAAACACTGTTTTTTATTTCCTGCCCGGTTTCCGGAGCTTCACCCCGACTAATCCGGACCCGACCATCGTCGCGCACCTGAAAATGGTGGGTGAGTCTCCCAACGGTGGTTACTGCATACACAAGGACTCGAACTCGAGACCTTATTTAAACTGGAACAAGCCGCTTACCACTTGATCCAACCAACCATTGGTACGAAAAAACATTGTTGAACGTGTTTTTAGGGAGTAAATAAATTTTTTTCAAACAAACCCATTATATGTTTAATTATATTTGTCCACGAGTATTAATCATTAGTACACCCAATATTTGAACTCCTACTTGAATCCCTCCCTTCGTATTGATTATTATGACGACGATATATATTTGCCCCCTTCTCTCTTTGTTTACCAATGCGATCCAGATATACATATATATATATGCTTAGTTAGGAAAATTGCATTGTGGGATTCATGAATTAATCAGATTTGTATGAGTGTTAATAATCTGACTGAATAATGAGATTTATGGATTTTGTATATCGTTAATATTTTTTTAAAAAAAAAGGCAAAAAAAGGGGAAGAAGAAGAATATTTACAAGTGGCACCACGCTCGACAGGGATTATACGTACGTTGGGCAGTTTGATTACAGAGGAAAGAATCCACACGAATTGCTCACCATTTGATAAAACTGAGGTTGGCCTTGAGATTACTTTTATTTGAAAGGAACATCGTCCCCCTTTTTCTTCAAATCCAAAAGAAAAAGGTACCAAGTATCGTTGAGTATTTCTCAAATGAAAGAAAAAGTGCTACTTTGTTTTTCTGGATTATTTCTGAAGAGTATTTTTGCCAAGTCATGAGTATTTTAATGTTAATTTCTAATTAAAGACATGTATTTTCTGAGAGAGTTTTCATTAATATTATATTAAAGACATAATGTCTGCACCATCTTCCATATCAGAATAAATTTAACAAGTGATTTTGTTAATTTGTTTCCCGTTCGGAGCATAATATCTTATGACACACCAGATAATATTATTATAAATCGACAAAGTCTAAGAGTCGAATATATAAAATATATAACACAAGAACATGGATTTATAGAATAAAAGCAAAAACCAGACACAATAACGTCAGAAACATAACACAGCACCAACAAACAAAAACAGAGATACAAATATGAATAACAGAACAGAAAATTACCAGTAGCCAATTTTATCGCTGGCATCGAAATAAAACATAAATAAATATATATATCATTTGGCAAGCTCCATTGAAGAGATAATTTGTGATACTGTGTGTGTTTGCGAGTTTTGTTTTATTTGGAAGCAGAAGATATTACAGGCAAGGTCACATCGTGGCACCAGTGGTAAGCATATCAGCCCATAATAGCAAAATACGTCCTGGAACGAAACTGAAAATATACGAGACTCCGCCAAATTGATAAATGGTTTTCTTTTCCAAAACAACAGTTTCCCCACTCCGACAGTACAAATATTCACCTCCATGAACATGATTGAAAGAGATGCAATTAATCAATCACAGAGGAAGTGGGGTTCTCTTTTCTTTAACCAACTTGCCCCTTCAAAACCGATAATGAAATAAGGATATATATGTTCAAAACCAGTGAGATTATCAGATAGTAGAATTGCATGATATGGAAGGATACATATATGTGTGTGTGTGTATTGATGAGAGGGGGTACTTCCAAATCTCAAGTTTCAACAGCCAATGACCAACTGAATATCAAGAGCGAGTTTGATGCAGATTGGTAAAAGTCGATATATCGTCCATTTGACTTATCATCATATAGTAGTAATATTGCAGTAAAAGGGAACCACGATATTCAGCGACCCGTTGAAGTAAAGCAGTGAGCACGCATTTCCCTTTTTAAATGAATTTTAATAACTGCATATCAACAGGTTATCGTGTTCATATCAATCGTACACGTAGACAAGGCATCAGACATCCATTGACCTGCGCCATTTGTGGATGTGAGTCATGAAGCAATATGCAATATATAGCAGAATTTGATCCAATCTAGGGGTATGATTTGGAGGATATCATGGAAAAAGGTATAATTAGTTAAATAAGGAATTTAATCTGACTGCAGATTTGAAAGCACATGGCTACTGGCTAGCAAGAGTGAAGATGAACAGGAACTGGATTATTTGGGAAGTGGAATGATGAAATTGATGGGTTGAGTTTGCATTTAAGATCAAATCAAATAAAGGGCAATGCAACATGATGAAGCAAAAGTAAAGCTATAATGGCTTTAATTTGTTTCCACTTTGCCCACACTCATTATTCTCTTTAACTTCATCTCTGCGCTCTTGTTCCTTTCATTATGCCATCACCTCCTTAGTGCGCTTTCACTGTGCTCTCCCTTCCCCAATGATAACAATCTCTCGATCTCCATCCTTTTTAATCTCCCAATCATTTTTTACACTTCTCGCCGATTACTGAATATTTTAAATTTAATTATTACGTCATCTCCCCCCTCGAAAGGTTGCTTTCCACAAGCATTATTGGGTGGTGTTAGTGGAGTCTTAGAATATTAACACTGCCTCTGTGTTTGTGTATCTCTTACTCTTTAAGGCATCAGTTTCTCCGTATCTCCCTATTTTCTTCGTCCCAGCCCCACTCTTCCCCCAAACACCAAATTGAAAAAAAAAAACAAATTGTTCCCAAATGACATCATCCTGTCTCCACCCACCATCAACATCTCTCTGGGTAATGCCCATCTGTGCAAACCAAACCAATTACACTTAACACAAATTTACATCAGCACATCTTAATTCTCTTTGTCCTGCCTACGTTTCTACTGCAAAAGAATTACTCTCATTTATCAATGACACAAATATATGCTAATTCAAGTAAGGGTTGTTCGCTGTCACTACTATGCTAATTCAAGTAACCCTGCCCTGTCTGCCGGCTTTGGATCACCGGTTTCAACTTTCAACAATCAAACAAGCAAAGCTAAGTCCCGTGCAAAAAAAAAAACCAACACAAGTGTCCCGTGCATCGCACGGGCGTCTAATCATCTTCCTCTCTCAACCTCTCTCTCTCTCTCAGAACTGGGATACGGTGCATTTAGTGCTGGTGTGATCGCACCCTCTCTCTCTTTCTGGCACCTTATAAATACCCTGCGTCTCCCCTCCCTTCTCCTCCAACCTCACATTCCCATTACCTTCTTCTTCTGCATCTAATCATCTTCTGCTCTCTCTTTTACACGCAGAGTAAGAGCTGCCCAAAAGCTAAAATGAGAACCATTCCCAACTCTCTCAGTCCATCGAGTTCTTTGGCACCTGCTGCTTCTTTATTGAGCCCTGCTCAACGCTCTCCATGGCACTCTCCGATTCCTTACCTCTTCGGAGGGCTCGCTGCCATGCTGGGTCTCATAGCCTTTGCGCTATTGATCTTGGCCTGCTCTTACTGGAAACTCTCTGGTTTCTTGCAAAGCGGAGATGGATCCGACAGGGACCAGGAAGGCGGTGATGAGCAGAAACAGAGTGACTCAGCCAACAAGGAAACCGTCAAGGTCTTTGAGGAGAAGATTCTGGTCATTATGGCTGGAGAAGAGAAACCCACATTCTTGGCCACCCCCGTCTGCTGCAAGCCTTCATCTTTCGGAGATGGATTTTGCAGTGTTGGTGGGGTCGACGATCTTGGCAGCTCTGAGAAACCGGAGAAGGAGACGGAGTTCGAAAACCACCAAGGCAACCAAGAAGATGAGCGACAACAAAACCAGTAGTGAACAAGACAAGTTCAGTGCTTGCTCCTTTTGGCTGTGTGTTAGATGTTAGATTCGAGGAGGAGGAGGAGGAGGAGGAGTGTGAGAAATTGAGAATCACATTTGTGTCTAATTTTGTGACCATTTTTATCTGTTCTTCTTTTTTGTTTTGCCCGTTTTCTGGATTTTGGGCCATCGACCGTATTGGTATTCCATGATTCGGGAAGTGTAAATTTTAGTTGAGAAGAATTATGAATGACAACTCATGTTTCGCTCAAAGGACGTACAGCCACATAGTACTAGAAAATAGAAGCCGTCAGCACATCACCTACGTTTCCTCACGTTGTACTACAGCTTAATTTAAGGTTTTCATCGGGAAAGAGAAAGAACAGGTTAGCCAGTTGTCAGAAAGGCAAACAACGACAAAGCGAGTGAATTTGAAATGAGAACAATAACATAAATGTGAGGACAAAACCCGTTAGATTATATGTCAGCGAGAGCATATTCCGATGAAGAGACAGAAGAACAAATATTTGGATGGTAAAAGAAAGAATAGAGGGTGAAAATGCGGACGCATGAGCGTTGGGCGACACGTGTGAGATATGGACTGGATTGGTGTCCGTGAAGTAAACGGGCTAGAAAAGGAGCAGATCGTAGCCTTAGCTTTGGCCTGAGGGCATGAATTGAGGAGAAGTGTGCGTGAGAGGGCAATAGGGAAGGACAGCTACGGAAGGCCGCGTCGCTTTTACTGGTGAGTCTGAATTCAATGACAATTAACTACAGCCACTGATGTGCGTCTTTTAAGGTTCAAGTTTCCTTCTTCTTTTGGAAAACAAAGAAAAGTTCTCACATCATCCTAATACAACATAAACAAACAGTGACATAGGGAGATGTGTGGATTCTGAATGAATTCCAAGCAGAGTTTTTCTGCATTGCACTGTGTGCTATGTGGGATTTATATTGAACCATCCACATCAGATGTTTCCTTGTTGCCCAACCAGCAATCCTAATGCCCCGTTTGGTAGCATGGAATTGGGTTCTGAAAACTGATTGAAATCAATATTTTGATTGTTTGGTATCATGAAACCCATTGCCACAGAACCCATGTTCTATCAAAAACCATGGGACTCAGTTCCCATCTCCTACTCATGGAATTAATCCAGTTCCATGGAACTCAAATATATGGGTTGTTTTGCCCTTAGACATATCTAGCGATGGTAGTGAGTGAAGAAGACGACCATGATGGATGAAGATGTTAGGATGATAGTGGAGGATGGTGACGGCGATGACGAATGGCTTGCGATGGCTTTCCCACTGTGACAACGATCTATAGAGATCTACGACAAAGGTACTTAAGCAATGGCTTAACCTCTGCAACAACAATCTGCGACTAAGGTACTTAGGATCTTCTTCTCCCTCTGCGATGGCAATCTACGGGTTCCAATGCTTCTTCGATCATGTCGACCCAACCGTGCTCCACGCGGCATTGCCTCCTCCACCTCTGTTGCGGTGTCGCCTCCCCCACCTCCTCCAATGCTTCTTCTACCTCTGCAACGATGATCTATGAACTTTAATTTCTCCCTTGCCGTTGGATTTGATTTTGCCCGTGGAAGATTTTCCGGTGGTGTGATTGCTGACCATGGATGCGAAGGGAAGGAGGAGGTTTTTTTTATTGAGAGTATTTTAGTGTATTTCATAATAAAAAATAATATTTCAATTAAAAATTATATCATGTCAAACACATTTTATAATACAATTTCACTTCCATCAAAATCTCTACGGCATACCAAACGGGTATAAGACCTCCTCAATCCTCACTTTCTCTTTTCCTGCTCGTCTCTTCAAAAACATGCATGCATGCATACACACATATACACTCACCTACAACACCTCAATCAGAGAAAACTCTGTCATATATATCAGGGATTGAATAAACACACGGATAATATCCTGTGCACGCTATCTTTTGTTTAACTTTACTTACTGTCTTAGTATATACTATAATCTCTACACATTATATTTGATCTACTTCAAGAAAATATGATGTATGGCACTCATCAACATACTTCGTTTGTTCTGTTTTTTTATTTATAAATATAGCCTCCACACATAGAGAAGCCTGAGAGCCTTCAAGAAAATATAATCTCTACACATTGTTTTAAAGTTACCAACAGAAACAAAAACCTGAGAGCCTCCACACATAGAGAAGCTTAACATTGCACATATTACGGGGTCACATTAGGTGCTCATCTGCTGCAGCTACGAGCACTTGGACTCATCCGATCTGCACTGTCAAAATTTTATTTTCTTAAAATAACAATTTTTAAATATATAGCATAACTAATTACCATTCTTCCTTTTAAAGAGCTCATGCACTTCTCCACATGGAAATTTGATTATTAACTTACCATGGTGTGAAGTATTGGTCTTTTTTTTGTTGCCTATGCAGCAGCCAACTCCTTATTACAGGGAACTCAACGGGGCTCAAACTAATCCAAATTCACCATTTGTGCAGGTTCCTCTAAGGGAAGGTGAGTCGGCATCTGGGATGTTAAGTTCTCACATCTCGAATTCAAAACTCGTGATTAAACTAGAACGACTCCCGACCAATCCATCTAACCCCACTACCTAAGGATTGGCCATTTCCGTTGCACCTAAGCTTACTATTTACACTATCATCAATATACATCTCCTTTCCCTCATGTGCAAAACTGGTCCACGGTAAATGGAGCCCCACTCCAAAGCCAAGTCCCAAAGAGGACCAAAACCATCCATTGCCTTTTCTTTTCTTTTTTGGTATAAACCATCCGGTATCCTGGGTTCATTGTCCGCCCCAGACTAATCCGAACCCCCCGCGAGGAGACCTTACGGTGGTAGCGAGGTACCGATAGGACAACCTCTTTGAGGTTGTGTTAATTATCGCAGCTATCACTCCCCAGGGTTTTTACCCTCGCCCTGAGGAATGCTGGTAGTAACCATTACCAACTCTACTAAACGCCTATTGGTAGATTCATGAACAGGTCGAGGAATATTTGGACATTAGAGATGGAGGCCCAATTCTTAAGCCCATCAGGCTTCTCACCCGATCCGACTCACTGCGTTCATTTGCTTGCCTTGCCCTCCAAACAAAGGAATGGGTGGGACTATGGGAGGAGGGGACCCAATTGTGAGAGACGTGACCAACTTGTTTGTTTTATACTAATAATACAAAGGGAGGAATGTGACTTGGAGACCAATGCATAAGACGACTCCTTTATTATTATTATTATTATTATTATTATTAAAACATATAAAATAAATATTAAAAAATGAGGTAAGGTTCTATTTAAAGCTTCCGGCTCCATTGCCAATTCGCTCATCCACCCTCCCTTCCCCTGTTCTGCTTCATAATGCCACTCTATGCTTCTGCTTGTTCTGTTCCCCTCTCTCTTTCATGCTCTTTTTTTTTCTCTCTCTTGTTCTGTTTGGAGTGAAGCATTATATATATATATATATATATATATGATTCGTGGAGGACGATGAAGATATTAGCTGGTTCGCTCGTCGTGCGTAAAGAGCATCAATTAATATAATTATTGCCTTGCCGACATTCCACTGTTTCTGAGTCCTCCTCAATTACCCTTCTCCCCTTCCTTTTCATTTATGTTGTCTTTCTCCTCTCTTGCATGCATAGTCTTCATCACCTATCAATCAACATCATCAGTTCTTGAACCTGCATGGCTGCATCTTCGTAAGCTACGGAAAAAAAAAACAAAAATTAACGAGACTTACTTCTTGTTCACATTGATCACTCTCATTTTAATAATTGAATACTTGAGTTATTATATATATGATGATTATTATTGAAAGACTATCTATCTCAGTCTGAATTCATGGGGAGAATTAAAATGATTCCCCCCAACCTGTATAACTGTTATCATCTTTTAGTTCAGTCCTCCACAGATGGAATAATCTTCAATTTAGCTCTGCATAAAATTATTAGAGCCTTCAGATTTTGCTGGTTCACCCTGCAATTGTATCTGAAAGAAACCTAACGTACTATGCATCTCCTATATCTCTGTGGGATTGATGAATTTGTGTGCGGCTTGGGCTGTTTTGTACCCTCATCAGTTATTTCTTCGATCCCTAACCCTCTCCACCTTCTTCTTCCACTCATCATGCATGCAAAAGCTATTGGCCTGTTTGGTAACCATGGGTTTATTTTTATAAGCACGTTTAACAGTGCTTTTCCGTAAAACGAGACAATCTCCTCCACATATTTGCCTCGGCTTATGTGAATAAGCACTTATAAGTGGCTTATGGCAATTTGCCAAACGGGCCTATCTTTCCTTGTTTATTACTTTTGAATGCAGGAATATTAATTAGCGATGGTGTAATTAAAACAGCCCCGCAGCAAACAGATTCAGTGAAATGAGCAACAGCCTAATATATACGAACATCCAGTTCAATATATGCCTAGAACTAGTAGTGGTAATACGGGTTGGGCCCGCGGGTCCAGCCTGCCAGCCCGCCAAATTTGGCGGGCTGCGGGCTGGCAAAAGCCAGCCCGCCACCCTCAACCCGCGGGTTAGGCGGGTTGGGCCCGCGGGGTTGGCGGGCCAGTCCGCCTAACCTGTTTTTTTATTTTTTTTAAAAAAAAATTATATTTTATGTATTTTTTTAACATTTTTTTCATCCCAATATTTTTTACAAAAGAAAACGTAATATTAAAATCTATTTTTAGGAAATTATTGAACACTTATTCATAGAATTTGAAAGAGAATAGCATAAATATGCAATTTTATAAGAAAAATTGGGTAAAAAAAGGAAAAAAAGCATTTATTTTTTATTTTTTTTAAAAAAATAAAAAGTTGGCGGGCTGCGGGCTGGGACTTTCCAGCCCGTCACCTGACGGGCTTGTGTCGGACCAGCCAGTCAGCCCGCAACCCGCGAGCTGGACCGCTTTACCGGTACTAGAACATAATCAAATATTCTCTTGGGCTTTTTCAGAACAAAAAAAAAATCCAAACACTTGAATGGATAACCGCATGTGGTTTTGTAGACAAAAATAGCTCGAAGTTATTTTTTAAAAAACAAATAAAAAGAAAGGCTTTAGATCTGAAAGAAAACTGAACCAGGCATCTCCTGCGTCTGAGGTAGTAACGAATTTCTGAGCAGAATGGCGAGAGAGCATGACTCATCATCGCGACCATGGTTCGTGGACGCAGTTACCTTCGTAGTGCTTCTTCTCATAACCGTTCATGTCATTGCATTGGTACCCCTCACTTTTCTTCCATCCCTAACCGTCCCCACTTTATTTCTTTCATCATGCATATATACCTATAATTTCCCCTCTCATTTTGATCGCAGGTTTATTCGCTTTATAAATTAGCGAACATGAAACAAACCCGAAGAAAAAAGATTCAATGATCCACAGATTGATTCATTCAACATCGAGTTCGGTGAACCTCCAATTGCTCTTGTAGGGAACTTTTACTCGATATGGTTCATTTGAGAAGATCGATTCCATTATCTGCAGGAAATTTTTGTTCGGTCGTTCATTTAAGAGTATCGCCTCGTAAGTCCTTGGGCTCTGACGACTTGCGGTTTCATTATAGTATTCGGTTGATTGACTGCATCACTTGCCGTTTCAAGCAAATTTTGCATCAACATTGATCAGTTTGTAACTCTGACGATCATGTGAAGAAATTTTGTCACTTCTCCAAATCTTTTGATTACTAATTGAGTTTTCTTTAGCTATTACCTATTGTGTTAAATTCCATGTACCCCCCTGTTTGGTTGGTGAAGGCAAAGACTGAGAGGAATCCCCTCCCCCCCCGGCCGGGGGGGTCTTTTGAGGTGTGCTTCGGGAATTCAAATCACTAATTTTTGTACGTTTATATATGAATTCATTCAACTAGAAGGTCACCGGAAAGAGTACGAGTTGATTACACTTTAATAGTAAAGTTGCGATTTAGCTCTTGGAGATTGAATGGGTTTCTTGCCAGCTTTCAAACACCAAGATCAATGTGTCCATATGAAACTGACGACAAA
This sequence comes from Vachellia pachyceras, assembly GCA_025593235.1. Lineage (NCBI taxonomy): Eukaryota > Viridiplantae > Streptophyta > Magnoliopsida > Fabales > Fabaceae > Vachellia > Vachellia pachyceras. Next base: position 11,565 of record JANTPZ010002715.1, read on the forward strand.
CATGTGTTAGGTAGATTGTGAGAATACCTGTATGATTACTGTGTCGGGTATCCAGATCAGTACTACTCTGTTATATCATGAAAATAAGTAAACTGAGAGATCAAATGAGTATATCCTTGGATAGCCATCCGGATCCCTGCTTTTGGTACACAAAACTGAAGAATAAAGATTTCCACCTTTTCTGATTCCGGAGGTTTGTATCGAAGGTGGGTTTTAGAACCAGTGGTCCTGAGTTGTCCGTGAGCTGGAAATTAAGCAATTAACGGTGGCAGTGGTGATCATCAATCTCGCAAGGAAGCCTTATCTTGTTCCTTAACAAATAGTACTAATGTTCAGTCAAACGTATATGTGAAATGAAAATAGGGAATGCAAGGATTGTTATAGAGGTGACAAACATTATTCTAGGTTCCGTTATTTCATAAACTGTGAGTGTCTAACATGCTAGTGAAGAACATCCCACACAAACTAACAAAAGAATGGACAGAGCAATTCATCGACTTATGCATTAGTTGCTCCACAAGAACGTCGAATCTCACCCTCTGCGTCTGTTTTGACTCCAACAGTGGTCAGCTTCAGGAATGATTGGCTCCATTTCTCAAAGAAAAGTTGTTGATCATTTGCCAAATCGTCAACTAATTCCCTTGTTTGATTATCGCTGAGCAGAACAGAATCCGACTGGAACAGACCCTTGTGAGCTAGCAGATTCCGGTAATACTGGTTATCAAACACCATAGATGTTTCAGGGTCATTGTTAACTGTTATAGATGGGTTTGAACTTGATCCACACTCTTTCATCAGTTCATTTGCATAACTAGTGTCAAGGTCATTGTCAACCAGCGTTAGCCTCCCTTTTGAGTCTTGTTGGAACCTGCCCCTAAATGAGCTGCAATGAGCTGATCCTATGGTATGAGCTCCTGCAAAACGTACCGTTCACAAACTTCCACTAATCAGAGCCAAAAACAAGGAGTAATATCGCTCGTGGCCGTGAAAAATGTTAATGATGCAAAAACTCTGGAAACAAAATTAAACACTAACACAATTGTAATAACCTGAAAGGATGACAAGGTCGTCAAGGGACAATCCTTTGGAGGAGAAGAGCTTGTTCATTTCATTCATCGTAAAACTGGTGTCAACAATGTTGGGTCTGACATTGGAGGCTAGTGAAACCATCCCATCTCTTCTACCTGTGGGAATCTCAACTACGGGTCCACCAACCTGTTGCTCAGTTCCATAAAAGGATTCACTTCTACCAGAACTGTACTGTACTTGCTCAAGATTTAAAATTTAACAGCATTTGCGATGAGGAAATTAAAAAAGGCTTACAGCTTCAACGGCATCTCTGGCTGCCAAAGCAATTATGTCAGCACAAGAAACGGTTTCTGGACAGAAAATTTCAAGCACTCTTTTTGCTGAGTCTATCACCGAAAATCCTCCCACTGACCTGTTCGCTGGATCACTTTGCTCTATATTGTTCCCTTGCAGCATCAAAGATGCATCACACCCCTGCATATAGTGAACCAACAATTTACACTAAGGAGGACGTTTGTGGCCACTATAAGTCATGATTGAATAGAAAAGCCAACACATAGTGCACAGTCTCAATTCCATTTCAATTGCATGTAACCCTGAGGTTATCTCAGCTTCAAATCCATTTGAGTATTCTTCACATTTTCATTTTTTCTAATCAAATCAAAACAAACAGAGGCAAATTTCCCAATTCTTATTTCCAAACAGCTGCGAGGATATGTTTCAAAGAAACTTAACACGTGGGGTTGTAAGCAAATGGCACTGGAACACTAACCTCCACGAAGCAATCGTGGAATACCAGGCGAAGGAGCTTTCCGGGAATGGAAGGATCATCGGAAAAGAAAGAACGGACAGTGTTTCTTACAATGAACTCTGCAGAAGGGCATGAAGCTGCATAGAAGTTAAAAGAGAGGTTGCCTGAAACGGAGGCTGCAATGAACAAGCTAAAAAGAAGGGAGAATGCCGTGGGAAAAACTATTGCCCTCGTCTCCATTTAGTTTTGTCGTTCTTGTAGTTGAACCATAGCATATATATAAAGCACAGAGTCTCTTATTATACTACTTGATTAGAGTATAATGAGAAAGATAAAACAAAATAGAAGGTGGCCATGAAATTGTGTATTAAAAGCTACATTTATGTGGTTCGGTGATGTCAGGAGGTAGATGGGGTTTTGGCCTTGCAATTTCCCTCTAGCCTATCAGTGTTTAACTCTTTGAGTAAGCATCCAAGTTCCTTGTTCCTAACTCTATTAGGGCCCGTTTGGTTCGTTACAAAATGAGCGATGGAAAAGGAAAATCGCGATTTTCCATCGGCGGCAACCATTTGGTTCAAGGAATGCGACGGAAAATGGCAAGCAATTTTCCAGCGTACGCATGAAAAGCTCTTCCCACCGATGGAAAATCATTCGAGCGATGGAAGACGGCAAAAGACAGAGTTACCCCCTGCGCGCCGTTGCTCTCACTCCCCCAGTCCGTCTTCTCCATCGTCGTCAGTGTCCTCCTGCTCTTACTCTGTCTTCTCCGTCGTCAGTGTTTGCGCACTTTTTCTCTTCTTCATCGCCACCACATTCATTGCACTGCTGCCAAATAAACAAACGTCACCGGAGAAGACGACGGAGACGAGGAAGACGCGCTGTAAACAGTGTCACATTTTCACCCCATTCGAATGCACTGAGAATGTGGCACTGTTCCCATTTGTGAACAGTGTCACATTCTCAGCGCATTCTAATGGGGTGAGAATGTGGCACTGTTCACAAAACAGTGCCACATTCTCACCATTCGAATGGGGTCTGAGAATGAACAGTGTCACATTATATATATAAATATATATAATTAATAAATATTATATATTTAAATATTATATATTAAATATAATTAAGTTGATTTTTTAAATAAATACATGTATTTATAAAAAAACATTTAACATTTACCATTAGGGGCATTATAGTCATTTGATACAATTTTCCTACTCTCTTTCCTACAATTTTAACCCAACCAAACAAAAATTTTCCCATTAACCTATTTTCCATTCCAGTGCGAACCAAACAAAAATTTTCCCTTCCATTTCATTCCCTTCCCTTCCCTCCCCTCTTATTCTTTGAACCAAACGGGCCCTTAGTACTACTACCATTTCCTTTCATTTACTTGGCCTTGATAGTTGGCGTGTTATTTAAATGCGTCTCAGGACCAACCCCAAACCATAGAAGCCACCCCCATTTGGTAATCCACAATTCCACATTACCTACGAAGATAAATACTATTAGCAAAGCGCAGGAAAAAGAGAAGCGCCTGATCTGTCTTTAGTATTTTATAGAATATGCAGAGTCATGTGATGATATTTATGAGTGTTCTTAGTCTGTTCAGAAAAATGGGGCAAGCCAGATGAAATCGAACCCTGAGAAAATAAACTTTGTGGTAGATCATACTAACATCAATGCATCAGATGGCATAAGAAGAAAATGAACAACAGAACAGAAGGGTAAGGCTAAGTGAAAGAACAAAACTCGAAGAGTCTGTCTGTTGACGATATCAATAAATAGAATACAGAGGAGAACCCGTACAGTACAAAATAAGTGAAACGAAGGGCAGTAAATTTCATAACAGGAACAAGTTCGCTGTGTCTGATAACTAAAACTCCAGAGTGGTCGCCATCTTTTTATAGTTCCACTGTACTCAGCAGGTGATAATGCAACTTGCAAGTAAGGTTAGGGTGGGTTCTTAAAGTAAAAGAACATTCCAAAACAAATTTTTTTTGTTAAAAAAAAAAAAGCACTGCCAGCTTCTGAATCTGCAATCCATTGATTTTAATGGAGCTCAAGTTAGCCTCAGATATAATTATCGGAGATGAGGAGACAGCCCAGAATGTTCTTGTAAAAAGGAGGAAATAAATTCTCAAAGTTTACCATATGAAAATTGAATGGGTGACTTGATGAGGAAAGAAGAGACATGTAAAAGCTTAAAAAGGAAAAAGAAGTGCGGGAACTTGCTCAGCTCAGGCCCCTCTCTTTCTTCCTTTTATAAACTCACCCCAATTTACGTTTGAGTAAGTAACAGACACGTTTCAACATTCTAAGTTTATGTTTTTCATTTTGATTTTATTTAGCAAGTTCAGTAAATGAATTAAATTTGATTGATCACTTACTCCAAAAATGAACGTCACTTTAAAAAGTTACGACAAACTCAATCCCTTTCATTTTCTTTGAATAAATTTAAGTTTATTTAAACTCGTAGTAAAAATTACTTTTTCAATATGATTTACAATATATAAAATAAATATATGAGAAGAATTTTATTTTAATTCACCTGAAAAAGCTTTGAGTTATTAAAAACAGCAAGGGTCGCTTTCTCCAAAACATCCAAATAGGACCAATGATGCTTGGAGAATTTGTAGCGTACACGTCAGTCTAATAATGTGGGAGAATTTTATTAGAGTACCAAGTAAGGGTGTGTTTGGTAAGGCCGTTGGAGAAACGGACACAGATTCCGAAGTACTTTATGTGAGAGAAGTTTTGTCTCGGTAAGCGTATCCGTTGGGGGGAATGGCTTACCAAACACACCCTAAACAGTCTAGAAAGCTGTATGGATGTTAGACTATTCTGTTATGCTTATCTGTAGTCAACTCAGTTGGTCAAAAACAGTTGAACTAGTTGCTTAGCTGTCATACATACTGCGTACACGTCACTTAGCGGCTTATGTATGAGCCCATAGACACTGTAAACGCATACCATCTATATGCTGCCCTCTGTTAAATGTAACCGTGGCTTGTAAGTTTAAAGAATTCCTTCAATTTAATCCAATAAAGTTTAGTTTTTGGGACGAGCAATCATGATAAAATTATTTTCATTAAGAGCTCGATCTTAACTAACAAAACTACCCACTAAAGATTCTAACCGATAAACGGCCTTTTATATTCTCTCATCCGGTAAGTTATTTTTCGTGATGGATTTGACATTTTTACCGGGAGACCAGTGTTTAGGTAGAGGAGCAGTTGACGAAAGGTGTAGTGAAGCCGTGAAGGGCCGAGCTCTGGGACTCTTAAAAATCAAATTATTTGGCTAAAAAATTCTGAAATCAAAGTATTCGTATGTAGCAGAGTGATTATTACAGGCCTCAGATTGTGTGGCCAGGAATTGCACAAGTATCCTCCGAACAAACATCCGCCAAACGACGACAAAGTCACGCCCTTCACTTCCTCTTTGGTTCAGGCACGGCACTCAACCAATTTCTTTACTCTTACTAGCCTCCGGCAACTTCTCTCCTTCAGCTTCCGATCCCAAATGGCTTTGGTGAACCCGTTTCAGACTTCTCTGGTTTTTCGTCTTTCCCACCCGCTGTCCAAGCAAAATTCGCCACCGGTACTTCTTTGCTCTCTCTCATCGCAGCCATTCAAACAATTATCGGCAAGAGGGAAGCATGCAAGGTGTGGCGCCATCGCGGATGTAAAATCTGCACCTTCGCTTGATCACAAAGATGAGGAAGATGCCAAAGTTCTTATGGG
>JANTPZ010002716.1:0-13581 GCA_025593235.1 Vachellia pachyceras
TGTAACATATAGAAATGTCTATGATTAATGGATCTCTTAATTGAAGATTAATAACCAACTAGAAAGCCAAAATTAGCATCTATTTTCTTGTTCTCTTTCTTTTTTTTCTTTTTAATTTTTTATCCTGATGACGCTTGATTATATCACCATCTAAAGCGATTTTAAAATAATGGAGGACATAATTAAAGCGTCACGCTCAATTAACATAATGTTTGTAGTGTACGTATGTGGTTATGCTAGAGACAAACCTGCAGAGAGATTTTTAAAATTAATTAAATCACTGATCAATAAGAATAATTCCCTTGATGCCTCTCGAATTTGACCTAAACATTTTGGCCACTAATAGTTTATTTTGGCAATCATAATTAATGGAGTGGGAAGACCAGTAAAACAAGGGCACAACATGTTTGGGCATTTATATACATATATATATATATATATATATATGAGATTACTATAAGAGCTTGTTGGTGTCCCTTCATTTAAGCTAGCTAGCTGTTTAGCTTTTACCTGCGCAGTTTCAAAATCAGAAAAAAAAATGTATAGTTTGCCTTTCTTGACCCTTGAAACTTTAATGAATCAACCTTTTTGGTCGGCCTCGTCATAAATAGTGACTGGTTTGGAACCTTTTGTGTAGACTAATTCATCAATCATGAGTGTGTTATCCTTCATGGTATTCAATAATCACGTCACCCTAAACATTGAGCATCTGTGTGTGTCTTCAGATGCAAGGTTACTGTCAATAAAAATTGATTTAATTGATAAGTAATTGATATATATGACTTTAAAGATTGTAATATCATATTTCACCGTTGATATAAAAATCATCAAGGTGATATAAATGATTCTGTTACGTTGAGCGCTTAAGGGTGCCATGACTCTCCTGAGTTTTCGGAAACCAACTCATGTAATCTTTTTCCTACCAAAACATAAGGTCATCCAAATTACTTTTTCTTTTTATTCATAAGTTACTTGCAATATATTTTAGTGGGATAATAAAAAATTTTAGATCTCATTAACTCTATTAAATTTTAATAACTTCCAACTTACCACCTATTTTAGATCTCATTAAGAGTATACGGTTTACACTAAAGTGAAGGATTAAATTATGTATTCACGTCAAAATCTAATTATGTGATTTATAAATAGAACAATAAAATCTCTGCTTATGGGTAGGATCGATTAGAGGAGTAATAAAATCCAGATTATGTTTTTAATAGTAAGAGAAGGTTTTTGTATTTTCCAATCAATAATATATAGGTGAGGATATATGGTGAATTGTGTAGGGATAGATGTATTTATGGGACGGCATTAGATTCATAGCTGAGGAAGCAAAAAGCGTTGAATATGGTAGTTGAATTAATTGGAGACCTAATTGGGCGGCTTGTAGAGAATTAATGAATATTGAATGAGACTGAACCATTCTCCATTTTTTTTATTTAATGCATGAGATTGAACCATTCTCCATTTTTTTTTATTTAATGCTTTGTCTCTCTTATTTTCTTACTCCAATTTCTGAGTACCCGATTTTGTCATCTACTTTCCCATCTCTAAAAATACGTTAGCAGAATAATTTTATTTAAATTAAAATAAATATGTGAAAAGAGTTTTATCTCGATTTGTGTGTAATGGGTGGGAATCGAAGTATTTATTTCCCAGCCAAGTCAGTCAACCATATACAGTAGCAATACATGCCACCATCAGCGGGCATCTCGAGGGAAAGAAAATTACTTTTGTAATTTGCTTTTTTTTTAAACATATCTTATTTTATTAAAAATATTTTTATTTGAGTCATTGTCAACCATAAAATGTAGGTAACTTTTACATTAAGGATTCAAATTTTACTACACCACGTTGAAAAGGATTCATTCATTTCGTTAGATTTAACCTTGTTAATTTCTTTACTTTTATAAAGAACAGATACATAAGTATACTTGTGTAAGTTGGGATAAAACTCTTTAACATATTTATTATATATATATATGCTCGCGCGCCATAAGTCAACTTAAAAATTATGTTTTTAAAGGATTTTACGATCAAGCACTAAAACTTTCTTAGCATGAAATTATGCGTTTAAACTTTTTATAGCGATGATGAGTGTAAGTCAAGTCAATAGTATTAATTATTATCATAAAGTAAACGTTAAGTATGCGTCAATCTATGAAAAGATCTTTACTTCTACACCATAGAACAACCCAAATCTAAACAAAAATTAACTTGAATTGATCAGCTGTATTTAGTGTAAGCCATGTACAGGTGGCATTCATATATAAATTTACTATACAAAAAATTGGATCGATCAATTCAGACCGGAAACCAGTGAACTAACCGTCTGTCTGATCAGGGTGTGATGGTGAATAAGCAATCCGATCAATTCGGTTCCGATCCGGTTTGACCTTTTCACTTTAGAAGATGCATCTTTAAGGCTAAAAACACTGTAAAAATGGAATCAGAGTAGACAGATATGATTAATTAATTTAAAAGCAAATATATATGGTAATAAAAATAGCCCTTAATTCTCTATTTTCCATTTAAACAAATATATTCATGAGGAAATAAAATAAAATAAATTCATTTTATCTTAATCATTTATATCATTTATATTTAATTAAGCACATAAACTTTAAAATATGCATAAAATAAAATAATATTTTAAGTTTTACCTATCAATTTTATAAAATAAGATATAATATACTAAATTCTATTATTTTAATATAATTGATCTGACTCTAGGTTAGCTCTGATCTGATCTATCAATCCTTGAATCACTGTCTTACTCGATTTACTGTCGAGTCTATTTTTTGAACCTTTTCTAATTGTGTCATTAGGGTCAAATGATTGTTCATGAAGGACACAAAATTGCGAATGCATATACTTTCTCCATATCTTGGTATAAATTCTATATTCTAATATTAACAAATGCATAAATCAAAGAGATATCAAAATTCATGCATTATACAATTTTTTTATTTTTTTGATATTTAATAACACTATTACTTTTGGTAGTGATTATATTTAGAAGGCGCATGTTTGAAAAGAAATATTATTTATACTTACATGTTAAAATTATATTTTGAGGGAAAATGTAAAAATTAATATTTATATATAAGAATGTATGCGTATTAAATTGGTTTTCTTCGTTAAAAATTTTATATTAATTTACGTGTAACGTAATTAGAAATCAGTCAATCACTTCTCAAACACACTGAAATTAAGGAGTATTTGAAAATACGATAGAAAAATAATTTTAAAATAAAAGAGATTATTTTAATTTATAAAAAAGGGAATAAACTTTTTGTAAAGTGGGGTTGCGTGTGAAAAGCATAAAAGGCGCTGGGAGGCAGAAAAGACGAGAGACGCAGCACTGTTAGATGGTTCGTTTCGAAAAACAGTAGATAAATATTTTTACATAAATTAAAATAATTATATAAAAAAATTATTTTATTTTATAGAAAAATACAGTTAAATATATTTTTAAACTCACAAGAAGCTTTTTCAAACGGACCCCTCGTACCTCACACCATTGGAATGGAAAGAAGACGACGACCACTCTCCTCCCTTCCGATTGCACCTTCTCTCTCCTTTCCTTCTTTTTATCCCTCTTCTCTCTGACACTTATTGGCTTTTTACAGATTCTAATAGTCAATAATTCATTACGGCACTTACCTCATGACACGTCGTAAACAGACCTCGTTCTCCTTCCTTTGCCCTTCCCTCCAAGTATCTTCTTTCTATCTCTCTCTCTCGCCGCCCTATATAATATCCCCCTTCCTCTTCGTGCTCTCTGTAATCTTCCAAAAAGCTCATCTTTTACTTTCACCAACCCCATGAAAGAGAATATAGGGATGTTCCATGGGATCTGATCTTTCCTTTTGGCGTTGTATACACGACTTGCTTTCTAGGTGACAAGCCTGCGGATAAAAGTAGGAGAGGAAAGTAAGATGCTTTGTGAATTTCCCGCATTCGTACCTTTTTCCTAAGTTCTCAAAAAGTCCAGCCGAAAGACCATATGCTGCGCATATAGCCTTCTTTTTAGTTCATCTTCTTGTTCAAGAAGAGCCAAGCAAATTCATTTGTGTGTAGCTTTGAGCAGAATTTGATCCCTGGAAATGAGAGCGGCGCCGAGCATGATCCAGCAAACTCTAACGCCAGAAGCAGCGACTGTTCTCAACCATTCCATCGCCGAAGCGGGTCGCCGGAATCACAGCCAAACGACGCCCCTTCATGTGGCGGCTACGCTTCTGGCCTCGCCTTCTGGGTTCCTCCGGCAAGCATGTATAAGATCGCATCCCAATTCATCTCACCCTCTCCAGTGCAGAGCCCTCGAACTCTGTTTCAGTGTAGCGCTGGACCGGTTGCAGACTTCGCAGAATATGAGCGCTGGGACGGAACCTCCAATTTCGAATGCTTTAATGGCTGCTCTGAAGCGTGCTCAGGCTCATCAACGTCGTGGCTTCCCGGAGCAGCAGCAGCAACCCCTGTTGGCAGTGAAAGTTGAGCTCGAACAGCTTATCATTTCTATTCTCGATGACCCAAGTGTTAGCAGAGTTATGAGGGAAGCTAGTTTTTCTAGCCCCGCCGTGAAAGCTGTGGTTGAACAATCATTGAATTTCTCTCCTTCGTCTTCCTCTGTCACTTCAAATTCAATCGGATTAGGAATCCAACCGAAGACTGTGGCACCACCAACTACACATACTCGGAATTTATACATAAATCCCAGGCTCCAATCGGGACATCAAAAGGTTGACGAAGTGAAGAGAATTACTGATATATTGTTGAGGACAAATAAGAGGAATCCAATCTTGGTGGGTGAATCAGAACCAGAGTCTGTGATAAAGGATCTGTTAAGAAGAATTGAGAATAGGGAGATGCAAGAGATGGCTTTCAACAATGCTCGTGTGATTTTCTTAGAGAAAGAGCTGCCTTCTGATAAAGCACAAATACCAGTAAGGCTAAAGGAGTTGGGGGATTTGATAGAGACTCGAATGAGAAATTCTGGTTGTGGAGGTGTTTTCTTGAATTTGGGTGACTTGAAATGGCTGGTTGAGCAGCAGCCTGTGGGTATTGGAGCGGCTGGTTCGGGTAGTAATATCCAGCAACAAGGCTTTACAGATACTGGGCGTGCCATAGTTGCAGAAATGACAAAACTGGTTGCCAAGTTCAGCGATACATGTCGGCTTTGGTTGATAGGCACTGCAACATGTGAGACGTACTTGAGGTGTCAAGTTTATCATCCTTCCATGGAGATTGATTGGGATCTTCACGCAGTCCCAATTGCAGCTAGAGCACTTCTGCCTCAAACGTTTCCAAGGTGATTACTTCTTCCTCTTCTTCTTCTTCAGTTTAATTCATGCTGTCCTAACCACGAAGAAACACTGTCAGTTTTAAAGCAAGCAAAACTTGCTTAATTTGGGATCTTTGAAGCTTTAGTTGCTGAATTCTGACTCCTAGACTTCCATTAAGGTTTTCCTGTTTCATGATACAAAGTGCTTGTTTGGAAACACTTAACTCTCACTCAAAAGCACAATAGTATTTTTCCACAAAACGAGACAATCTCCTTCACACATTTATCTCGACTTGCGTAAAAGCACTTCTCTACCGCTTTCCCAAACCAACCCAAAAGTTTAGGATCAGAAGAGATTAAGATCTAAGACATATTTACTATGTGTTGGCTATTTGGTCATATGTAATGATTTTGTATTTTCAACAAATAGGCTTGGGACAAATGGCATTCTTGGTGTCTCTCTTGAATCTTTGAAGGGCTTTCCCAGTACGACAATGGTGGCCAGGCATGAGAACGCAGATTCAGCTTCAAGAACAACAATGTGCTGCCCACAGTGCAGACAGAGCTACGAGAAAGAAGTGGAAGATGCGTTGAAAGATATTGAGAAAGTTGCAGATTCCATGATCAGATTAGAAGCAACCCGATCATCCCTTCCACAGTGGTTGCAAAATGCTAGAACTGGCAATGAAATGAAGGATCAGAATCAGATGGTGCAGGTAAATTTATCTAGAATGGACTTATTCCTTTCCCTCAAATAGAACACATACTCATTTGTTCGTAATTGTCTTTCACTAGAGTGATAGCCAAAGAGTGATGATGAAGACTCAAGAATTGCAGAAGAAATGGCACGAAGTTTGCTTGCATTTGCATCCTAAATTTCATCAGCAGAATCTCATCACAGAGAGAATTGCTCCAACTCCTCTCTCATCTATGAGCCTCTACAATCAAAACTTGTTGGGACGTCAATCTGAACCCAAGTTACAGATCAACAAAAGTCTTGGATGCTCGCTTCAATTGGGGCCATCGGAACGTTCAGTTAGTCCGCCGGTGACCACCGAGCTGGCACTTGGGCAAGCAAAGTCAGGTCATGTAAAGGACTTTCTGGGCTGCATTTCTTCAGAATCCCAAACACAGAGCAACAAATTGTTGGATCATGACGACTCCTTCAAGAAGCTTCTCGAAGCTTTAACAGAGAAAGTATGGTGGCAGAAAGATGCAGCATCTGCAATAGCAACAACAGTGACACAATGTAAAATCGGGAATGGGAAAAATCGAGGAGGAGTAACCAAGGGAGACACATGGCTTCTGTTCTTGGGTCCTGACAGAGCAAGCAAGAAGAAAATGGCAGAAGCACTTTCTGAGAGCGTATCTGGTTCCAGTCCGATAACATTCTCTCTCGGTCCACGGCGTGGCGACGGGAAAACCGACGTCCATCTTCGTGGTAAAACAGCTTTGGATCGAATAGCAGAAGCCATTAGGAAGAATCCATTCTCTGTAATCATCTTGGATGATATTCATGAAGCAGATTTGGTAATTCGTAGCAGTATAAAACGAGCTATGGATCAAGGCCGGTTTTGTGATTCCCATGGAAGAGAAATTAGTCTCGGTAACATCATGTTCATCCTTACTGCAAACGAAACTTCAATCAACAAAGAACAAACCGTTTCGAATTTAGAAGGAGGAAGCTGGCAACTACGACTTTCTATTGCAAAGAGAACACCCAAGCGTCGTCGACCAGATTGTTTATGCCATGAAGAAAAAATATTCACAAAGCTTCAAAAACAAATTGCTTCTGGTCTAACCTTCGATCTAAACGAAGCTGCAGAATCAGACGAAGACAAAATAGATGGCTCAATGAATTCCAGCGACCTCACAGTGAATCATGAAGACAGCAACCATTTGATTCACAACATCCGATCACCCACTAGTTCGACTCCATTCCTGCCCCAAGATTTATTGGATGGCGTAGACGATTGTATCGTCTTCAAGCCCATCGATGCCGCCGCCATCCGCCAGAGTTTCACCGCCGCCGTTGAGAAAAGATTTTCCGACATGGTCGAGAATGGAACATGCGTTGAGGTACAAGAGGAGGCTCTTGGAAAGATCGCCAGCGGAGTGAGGCTAAGCCAAACAAGCTTGGATGAATGGATAGAGAAGGCACTAGCTCCGAGCTTCAGGCAATTGAAGAGAACCTTAGACGCCAAGAGGAACGATGGTGAATCCTTAGTTATTAGGCTTGAAGATGACTTGGCGGGAGATTATGGTGGCCGGAGATATGCAGATTTGCTGCCTCCTTGGGTAAGAGTAGGGGTGGAGACCTAGGGAAGGAACAGAGTGGTAATTATGAAATATTAGTAGGGGTAGATAAGTAAACTGACTAACCAAATGGCGGGTAAAAGGCGAAGAAGGTTCTGACTGGGTGGAACAAAATGGGGGGCGAAAAAACCGTTAGAAGTGGGAGACTTGGGACGCGTCTCGCCATATAACTGTTAACGACTTTCCTTTCCTAAGAAAATTAATTAATTTTAATGAATTGATTTTATTTATTTGTACATGGTTTTTTTTTTGGGTTACAAGTGTTTAGTAAATAAAAGGAATTCCATGATCTTGTTTCCATGACTTTTTTTTTTAAAAAAATGTATTCAGTAATCCAATTTGAGGGTTGACGTTATCCTAAACGTAAAATCTATTTATTACATTTATTAATTTTTTAAATTACCTTTGTTGATACTCCATTAATATTAATAATAATAATGAAGTAAGATAATGATGGAGAGAATTAAGAAAGACGATGAGATTGTTTAAAAAAAAAAATATAACATGTTTGCTAATTTAAATTTGTTAATACACAACAGCAGTAATGCCTGATCAATGTCTGTGTATATATGTAAACTTCATTTTCATTCGTTGAATTCAGATTTCCCCTTTTTGTTCTTCATGTCCACTCTCTTTCAACCTTTCCTGTGAGTTGTCCTATTTTGTACATTAATTACATGTGCTCAAACATGTCTGATTCAAGCTGACTATGATCTTTGTCCCTTTTTCACACACCCAATTTTATTTAGTAATCACATTCTCTTTGATCACACGATTTATCTGAATAGAAGGACTTTTTTCTCCCAACTTGTATATATCCAAAATAATTTCATGAGTACAATTTTTTAACCCTGTTGTCAGTTACTCCGTATATTTTAAATTTATTGATTCGTCATCTTATGAAAGATTAATACATTCATTTAGGTCTAACCCATTGGTTAAAACCATGAGCATTTGAATTATGGTTAGTTTAATTTATTTGAGGTCATAAAGTATTATAATTGAATTCAAACTCCATATGTATGTGTCATTTGGTATGTTGAGTTGGAATTGGAATTCCAAGTAACAGTGTGAGAGAGACCATGGGCTTTTAGATTGGGCTAAATGAAAAATTTGGGTCTGTTTACTTATGATATTTAATTATCTGTTTGGGGTGGTTTTGCTTTTGCAGCATCTAAGTACACATTTTAATATCAATGGGGGGATTAAGTTTAGCGAGAAGGCTCGTAATATATCAAACTAGTGCCGCAAATTGATTGCTTTCAACAAGAGTATATGAGTGTGTGTGTGTGTGTGTGTTTAACAAACAAGTAAAAATAAAAACATGTTTTAATCGAAACGTTAATAGGCTCGTTTGGTAATGCGGTAAAGAAGTATTTTTACGCAAGTCGAGATAAATATGTGAAGGAGATTATCTCGTTTTGCTGAAAAATACTGTTGAATGTATTTTTAGATGAAAAGTTAAGTGTTTCCAAACAAACACAATAATATGTGTTGGGAATAATCATCACATCACTGCTGCTAGGTAGCTCCTCCAGGTAGATATGAAAACCTTAATAATGCTCAATTTTCACCCCATACATAGATTTGAGAATCTCTGTTGTTCATTGGGCATTAAAGTCAGGAAAATAGGTAGGAAGTAGTGATAACAATATTACTCACTTTTGTGTGTGTGCATGTTGGCTCTTTAATGAACTATGGATAATCAACATAATGTATATACACACACACACAAGTAACTCTTTCAAAGTTTTGTCCGTACAAGTTTTCATCATCTTCTGCTTTTGTTATTCCTCAGCCTTTCATTTTGTTATATAAAACCAGTAATTGGATTATAGTATCACATTAAGCATTAAAGAGTACAAGTAAACAAATCTCTCTATTTGCTCCCAGCAAATGCTCTCTTCTCTTTAATTCTCTCTTGTCCGTGTTTCAAATCGTAATTCTATTTCACTGTCTCCTGTTGTCTGTATCGTCATGTCTCTGTGTGTGTGTGTGTGTGTGTCTGTCATTTTCATTACTAACTATATCTTCGGATAAGATTTTTAAGGAAATGGCCAATAGGATAGTAATATGTTCTCGACATATTTACGCAGTGATGACATGATTGTGATGTTGAAGGACAACATCTTAATAATTTGTAAACGCATGTGTGAAGTGAAATGATGCTTCATATGTGTGTGTGTGTGTGGGGTTATGATATATGGCAGTCTTTAACAGTAAGCAAAGCAAAACAAAAAAACAAAAAAAAAATCTCATATTCCTTTGCTTATAGACAATTTTAGAATCACCAATTCTCACTCTTTATTTTCTTCTGAACTAATGACAGCATCTTATCCTAATCCATATATCTTTGTCAATAAGGTTGTTGAGTGTACATTTCATTTCAGTTTTCGTCAACTTTTACTTCCTTACTCAGCACCAAACCATAATAAATTAAAATTAAAGCTTGACTTACAAATTATTCAATAGTAATAACCAGCAGTTCTTTTTATACTTGAGCACAATTGATACATGTAACTTCAGTAATTAATCCTTTAATTTTGTTTTTATTTTTTTGCTTTAGTAGGCAATAGTTGCCTCCTAAATGAGAAACAAACGTGCAGGTTTATCCAATGTTTTCAAAACTTAAAAATTGTATTCAGTTTAAGGCCGAACTAAATTTTTATCAGTCCAAACTTTTAATTGGATTTTTTTCCTTTAATAGGAAGTGAATATATTTGAGTGATCATGATTGATTCGCCTTATCTTCTCTGTTGAACTAACCAATCATTGCATTAGATGAATTTGAATCTTTTCATATTACGTTAGTCTATAAGATTGCCTTTAAATATTTTGCTTCTCATTAATCACTTACTTCCAAGTCAAGAATGTCGGGCAGGTCAAAAAAAAAAAAGGTCAAGAATTTCGGCAGATACACCTGAAGTGTAAAAATAAAAAGCCTTCCATGGATTAATGTGAGGCGACAATTTGGCAGGATAAGCTAAGTTGTTAACTGCTATATTATTAATATTCACATTGAAGCTTCATGAATCTCTGTTGGAGAAATTGAAGCATTCACCCACTTAAATTGACCAATGGCAGATTTGACACTTTCATAAGTGAACTTCAACTGGACCTTGATGATTAGATTAGTCAACAACAGTCCAGTTGAGAATGAAAAGTAAACACAAGGAGAATATATGTAAACAAGAACTAATGTAAAAAAAAATACTGATCTTTTATTGAGGAATGGATTCTTTGCACAGAGAATGAACTTTCAATTTATAAAAAGATCTCTCGCCATTTTAATGAAGAACAGAATCATCTAAAACCTGTGGGTTTCTATGTATTTGACTGTTCAAATGAAACACCTATGGAACAAAAGTAAGCTTCATCAATATCTGTACAAAAGATTTGTTCTTTTTCAGCATCACATCAGTTTCTAACTTTTTCTTTCTTCCTTTTTCTACAGAGATCCTTCTGATTCCTCCTGAAAATGAAGAGACCTTAATGAGGGTGGTGGTGGTGGTGCAGGAGAAGAAGCATTAGCAAGTCCTTTGAGCAGCTTGATCACTTCACAAGTATCATCCAAATAATATTCAGCCATGCTTGGTTTCTGACCAACTGTGCATGCAAAGACTTGTCCTGTGGCTGGTAGGTTTGGATTTGAGACTGTGGAAGCTATACTCGCAAACATGTCTTCATCTGAGCGATCATCTCCTATGCACAACAGAAAATCCAGAGCCTTTCCCTCTTTCCTCAGGCCTGATATCAGACTTTCCACTGCTATGCCTTTGCTCACACCCTGCATCTCACAACATCACAAATCCCATTATTACCGGACAACACAAGTGACTCTCATCTCATTCATAACTTATAGTGAGAATTACTATAGAAAGTCCCACAACAACTGAACAACAAGCAACATAATGTTCCTGCATCAGAATTTGTCAGTGCATGCTACTCACTTGTGAAATTTTACATTGGTTATATTGCTCATGTGGGACTTAGAGACTGTAATTGGTACCTGAGGGTTTACTTCCACAATGTGCTGTCCTCTTTTAACAATGACTGGTTCATTGGCAAGAACACTCTCAAGGTGATCAAGAAGCTCTTTCGCTTGGGATGATCCAAAGTGAGGGTCAGCTTCTTGGTGATGCCAAACCAGTGCGCTTTCCTTTTGTTCAATGAACGAGCCATCAGTTGCTTCAGTGTAGAGTGCCATTACTGGTTCTGCAACCTTCTTCCAATCAAAGTCCATTGTCAAGCCACATGTCTCCCAAGAAGAATCCTTATTCCACCTGTCAAAATGTAAAAAGAACGCAGATTGATTCACAAAGCCATCGAGACACAAACAAAACAGTTACTAATCGTTTACATGTAACATCAGTGTACCTGGTGAAGTAACCATGCTCAGCAGAGAGACCAAGCTTCTCACATGGAGAAAACCACTCGCTCAGGCACTTCTTATCTCTTCCACTCACAATGAACACTATGTTCTTGGGATCACTGCACAGGCAATTCAAGATGGAAATGACCTCGCTGGTCGGAGTTTTGTCCATGGATGACTGTGGCAACATGGTACCATCATAGTCCAGAAGGATCAATCGGTTTTGTGTGTTTCTATAAGCAAATGCAATGTTATCCACTGAAAGCTTCCTGAATGTAGGATCCAAAGCCACAATTCTGAATCCCAATCCTAGACCAACACCCCAATACCTCTTGAGGTATGGGTGATGCTCCCTGCAAGCTTTATCCAAGTCCTGATCGAAACTTCGAGCCCAATAAGCTACATCATGAGAGCTGATATACTTATAATGCTTCTCATGACGTAAATGCTTCTCTGCCTCTGGCATTGTGACCGCCATATTCATGGCATCTGAGACCTCGTCGATGTTCCACGGGTTCACTCGGATCGCCCCACTAAGAGATGGTGAGCATCCGATGAATTCAGAGACTATGATGACACTCTGCTTAGGCCTTTCTGAATCATTGTCATCTTCTTCAAGTGCTTTGTCCAAGACAGGGCTGCCCTGTCTGCAAACAGTGTACATATAAGGCACCAAGTTCATCCCATCTCTCACAGCATTCACAACACAGCATTCAGAAATGGCACAGTAAGCAGCTTTCTCAAGTGTTGAAACTGCTCCGTTGATGACGATGATTGGCTGGTACCCTGGTTCGCCGTACTTCTCGTTGACCTCCTTGGCGATCGCATTGGTCTCGTTTTCAACATCTTGAATGTCTTTACCTTCGCTCCTAGCAGGGTTCAGAATCTGAACTAAAACAACCCGACCCCTTAATTCCTCGTGCATATCCAAGAGCTGCCCCATTGCTAAGAACTTCAAGTTGATACCTTTGAACAAATCCATGTCGTCCATTCCCAGAATCACGAATTTCCCCTCAAATCGTTTCTTCAATTCCCTAATCTTCTCAGCCGTCTCCGACAAGGAAAACACCGATTCAAGCTGACCCATGTGGATTCCGGCCGGCAGGATCTTAATCATCACGGTTCGACCGTAATAATCCAGTCCTATGTAACCCCTCTTCGACTCATAATCCAGACCGAACATTCTGCTGCAACAGGACAAGAAATGTCTGGCATAATCAAAGGTGTGAAACCCGATTAAATCACAATTCAACAGGGACCGAAGGAGATCATCACGAACGGGAATAGTCCTATAGATTTCTGAAGACGGAAATGTATTATGCATAAAGAATCCCAGCTTAACCCGGTGGAACCGTTTCCTCAGTAGCGTAGGCAAGATCATGAGATGATAATCATGGACCCAAACGTAATCCTCGTCAGGATTGATCACCTCTGTTACCTTGTTCGCGAAGATTCTGTTGGCCAAGACATAAGCTTGCCACTGCGAGCGATCGAAACGCGCACCTTGGCTAGTCGACATGGGTACCATGTAATGAAACAGAGGCCAGAGGTAATGCTTGCAGAAGCCATGGTAGTACTTATAGTGAATTTCAGAGGGCAAGAAGGTTGG
>JANTPZ010002719.1:0-24044 GCA_025593235.1 Vachellia pachyceras
TGGCAGAGCTTTGGAAAGAGGGTGTGAAGGAAGTAACGCTTCTAGGCCAAAATGTGAACAGCTACAATGATGCATCTGGGAACGAAGAACTTGAATCAGGGTCTGATTGGAAATTTAGTGACGGATTTTCCAGCATGTGTAAAGCCAAAATAATGGGCTTAAGGTTTTCTGATCTACTAGACCGACTTTCCGCAGAATTTCCTGAGATGCGATTCAGATTCACATCTCCACACCCTAAAGATTTTCCTGATGAATTGCTTTATCTCATGCGAGAAAGACATAATATATGCAAATTAATACACTTGCCTGCACAAACAGGGAATAGTAGGGTGCTTGAGAGAATGAGGCGAGGATATACTCGTGAGGCTTACTTGGATCTTGTGCAAAAGATACGTAGTATAATTCCATATGTTGGCTTAAGTAGTGATTTCATTTGCGGTAATATATTTTATAAGTCTCTCTCTTGTCTTTTTTTAATTCGTTCCTCTATTTCTTAAATCTCATTCTACTTAATTGGAAAAAGCTTCTGGAGTTCAGTTTTTTGAGAGACTGAGTTTTACATTTGTTGTTTTGCTGATTAGTTTTCGGTTTGTTCTCAACTGTTGCTGTGAACACAACGCACACATATTACACAACTAACTTTCTCAATGCTTTCTTCCTATTTGACAAAAATGATTGTGTACCACTTTAGACAGAGATGCAATATAACATGCTTACTTTTTTAAAACTAGAAAGTACTTGAGTTATATTTGAGATATGTGAATATGCTGCCCAAAAATTGCTTTCTAAAACTTCTGGGTCTTTTTTTTCTGCTTTTGTTTTCTCTGTATAAGCAGTTGGCAATTGATTATTGTCTCTATTTCAACAGGTTTTTGCGGAGAAACAGAGGAAGAACATTTGGACACGTTGTCTCTCGTAAGGGCAGTTGGTTATGATATGGCATTCATGTTTGCTTATAGCAAGAGGGAGAAAACTCATGCCCACAGAAACTACGTTGATGATGTTCCTGAGCAAATCAAGCAGAGGAGGTTGGCTGAACTTATTGAGGCATTCCGTGAGAGCACCGGTCAGTGTTTTGATTCACAGATTGGAACTATACAGCTCGTATTAGTTGAAGGACCCAACAAGAGAGCTCCTGACACTGAGCTTATTGGCAAGAGCGACAGGGGACATCGGGTTATATTTGTTAATAAGCCAATCCCTGATAGGGAAGTTGCTGCTAATACGAAGCGGAACGCCACTATTGGTGATTTTGTTGAAGTCCATATATCAAGATCTACAAAAGCATCACTCTTTGCTGAAGCACTTGCTATAACAAAGTTGAGCTCATTTTACAATAAGAGTGAGGTAGATGTGGCGTGCAGCATGTAGAACCTTGCAGCATAGAAGAAAATGAACACAAATTGCCCTTTCCTACAATTTGGTGACCGGCATATATCCTTTTCTTTGGGGAACGAGAGCAGGGAAGTCGGATTTTGACAATGCATACATATATCGGCCTCATCTTGGTTGGATCAAAGTTATTCGTTGTTAATCTCCTCCAAAGTCCAAAGGTTCAAGTGTGTGCTTTTGCCCTCATAAAATCAGCCGCTGAGAGCGTGCACGAGAGAGTGTTGTTTCTCCCAACACGGGTTATCTTTCTCATAGGAATTGTTAGGTATTTTGATTATTTTATCAATTATGGTTTCAATGAAATCATCGTTTTATTGACGTCCGCTCTCTCCCTTCAACCTCACTGCTTTGCAGAAGACAATCAAAGTAAACTTAGGAATTAGGATGTGACTGGACCCCAGCAAGGGTGGTGACTGAGTGGACTAAACATTAGCTGTTGAATCGTGACTAGGGAACGAAGCGATGGGTCTTTTGACACTTGCATAAAAATCTGAATAATATTTTTCGTGATTTACAGCTAGTCAGACTTGCTATGAAATTTCATCGCAGTAGCAGTGAAATCTGTCGGGGCCATCCACAGGAACCGTTATTAAACAAAAAATGGAGAAGAAATGAAGCCTCATCTCTCACAAATTAAACCGTGGCAAGGACTAAAATGGGTATCTGTAATGGATCAATATCACAAGGCCTAGGAAACTCATCCTCAAAGATTCTTAAAATTTTGCAACCCAAAAACCGACAACACAAGCTCATTGCCTTTATTGGTGTTGCAAGTGGATAGCTTTAACATTCCCGCCCCCCAAAAAAAAAAAGTGGGAAGTGTTTCAAACAGAGCAAAGAGGAATTCAACATTTCCATGTCAAGACAAATATATTTTAAACAGCTGCATGATCAACCGATAAGCAAACAACACGGAATAGTATTGAAGATCCAGAATGTATGGATTTAGAACTAATAACAGATCAACCTAAACCAGGATTCCCCGAATGCAGTTAAGTTCCAAAATCCTCAAGCCATTGTTGCTTTCTTCTCCTCTTCAATTCGTTTCAATTCAGCCAGTCTCTCTGCCCATGCTCTTTCCCTTGCAACAGCTGCCATTTTACGCTCTACTCTTTTAATATTTTCCCTCCGTTTAGCCTCTTGCAGCTGAGCTTTCCTTTTCTTTCTTTCTGCCTGTGAATGCACAAACGCAATCCGTTAAGCATAAAACTATCTCGAGGAAAGCTACTCTTGACACAAAATCAGAAATAACCATTTCGGATTGATAAATGCACATAAAGCCAAATTCCAATAGGTCCCAAAAATGGTTTAAGAAGTAATCCTATAGAATAGCCTTTCCATTCGAACTTTGAACAAAAAAAAAATCAAATATTGCATGGGTATTTGACGAGTCTTGAGGAAACTCCATTCACCCTAAAAAATCTTATGACAGTCTCCTCCTGGCATTCTATAGCTACTTATCAAGGTGACGAACCATCTCGTGCTGGTCAATGTAAAACTTATATCACATACTCGATACCAGTTGATAGGCACTCAAGTTGGATAGGAAACCCTCCACCAATACTACCTATTGAGATGGGAGAACTAACCCATTTAAGCACACTGTAAAGCATTCCATATTTGTAAGTCCCTGTAACATCCCATGGCAGATGGCGTATATATTAAGAGAATGTCTTATGCTGGTGAAAATCAATTTTATCAAAAGATAACAATACCTCAAGCTTATGATGAAAATCACGATCCAACAATGGTCTTTAGAACCTTTAGACACGTAGACAGGGAACCTCTCTCTATGATCGAATTGGATTTCCTATGCTGTGGTTTTGGATTTAAGAAATTACACGCCAAAGGAAAACAATTGACCATTATCAAGATACGATAGTTCTAGAAATATTTGGACCATCTGCCATGACTGAATAGAGTTAGTTTTGCAGTGGGTTTTAAACAATGCTTGTATAGGTTTCAGAATTGGAGAAATGGATGAGTAATTTGAGCAAAATAGAGAGGGGGTCGAGGTAATCTGTAATCAACATCTCGAGTGTCTGTTTAGAACAAGGGAAAAAACTTTGCCAACCGTTTATGCTAACAAACTCAATACTCCAAGACCCGATGCCTTCCCCAGGATCAAGAGATCCAAATATCTTAGGGACAAGACGGTTGGTACACAAAAGTGGAAAAGAACAAAAATGGAAAAGGTTATATAAGCCAAAAAATGCAATATATAAAAATGTTATGTTGGCGGATATTAGAGAAACTTCATGCTCGTTTGGTACACAATAAAATGGAATGAGAAGGGAAATTATTGTTGAATAGTAATAAGACGGTATGATAGATATGAACATCCACCTACTTCTGTATTTTTTTGGGGGGGGGTCATTCCTATGAAAGATCACAAGCGGATTAGTCTAGAAAGCACACCAATATAAAGGCACGATGCTGTCTCATTCGTTTTTTCTCCTTCCTTCTCTTGACACTCCCTTCATTAGGTCTGTTTGGAAGAATTGATTCGCCTGGTACATACTGAACCCAAGCATAGGGCCCTGCATTATATAATCCTTCATCATTTAGATTGAATACGAAATAGTCGAATGTTAAGTACTAAACTCCTCGGTAAAGCAGTAGCTCAACCACGCAAACGTATAAACACCCTATTTGACAAAAGTCTATCTCAGCTTGTTTTCCTGAGCTGAAATTCATATGCACAGTTCATTAAACAGAATAAGTTTGATAAATCGACAGTACAAAACCCTCTCAGAAAGAAAATTCTAAATTCAACAAAACGATATTGAACCCAGCATTGTTTGAAAACTCATGAGTTTAGAAACCAATAGGAAGTTTCAGTGAGCATGAAAGAAGTATAAACAGACAGCTAGATAATGCAGAAACCTGGAGGTTTCATGCTGACCCTCTTTCGGCGGGGTTTATCGGAAGGACGTCTTTTAGGAAAACGAGTATCGGTCAAGCTATGTAAATGATTCGAAAGAGGAAACCATTGAAGCTGTCTGGAAAAAACTAATTCACCAAGAAAAAAGGATTTCGGAGATGTGAAAGCGGAAGGAAGTGGTGCAGGAGAATTGGTAGGAAGTCGTGAAATTAGGGTTCTTGAGAGAGGTCGAAAAATGTTTCTAAGAGCTCCAAAACCCATAACTCTCGCTATTGCATAGAATGTAATTGTAGTTCTACTTCAAATGTCTGCGCCAATGGAGCTGGCGATCGAAGTTACTGCAGCGAACTAGATGTCGTCGTCCAAAAACTGAAAGAAGGGAATTTTTTTGTAGTGAAAATTCTACAGCACTTTTTTTTTTCATCAGGTATCCCTATACAGTCCGAAACTGTGAGATTAATCCCCCGTTCCACTATCAACGCACTAAACGGTAGAGGATTAGTCAAGTGATTTGCTCCATTCACATGAGTTAGGGATCGAACCCTTGACCATATGCTTAAAGGATGAGGTGCTGAACCACCACGCCAATCAAACTTGGTTAACTCTACAGCACTTCTTTTTCGGTTGTCCGCCCGGTTCACCGGAGCTTCGCTCCGACTACGTCCGAATCCGACCCGCGTCGCGCACCTAGCATGGTGGGTGAGTCTCCCAACGGTGGCTGCTGCATACACAAGGCTTAAACCCGAGACCTTGCTTAAGTTGGAACAAGCCGCTTACCACTTGATCCAATCAGCGGTAACCCTACAGCACTTCCGATAAACCTGAGATGTGGCTCATGGATTAATGGACTCAAAAACAGCAACTGGATTTCCTTTTTTTTTTTTGCAGGAACAGCAACCGGATCCAGGCCTGCTAAATAATTTACCCTCATTTTGTCCTTAGATTACTAAATTTGATTAAATTAAGAATATTAGTTAAATTAATTAATATAGCATGTTTTTTCCTGAAACACACTAATCATCTTCCTTAATTCACTCCCTCTCTTACTCTAATCATCTTCCTTAATTCACTCCCTCTCTTACTCGATTATTGTTGAAGGAATATTACTAGGGGTAATTTAAAAAATTAATAAAAATACGTCATGCAGAACCAAGATCAATTCCTTGGCTGGGTTCTACATGATACAAACATTAGTCATTCACCGTCAAACTTGAAAGCTTTTTAACTCCAGGCTGCATATGTACGATACATGCAGGGATGATGTGAATACATATAATGTTGAAACTGCTCATTGGCGTGCCAAAAAGGTGCGGCAATTAAGAATTAACTGAGTAACTTAAACTGGCTCTATTCTATATCATAGATGCCAGGTATTAAGGGAAATCACAGGTAAACAATTTGATTTCCCTACCACTTTCTGGCATGGCTCCCAACATTTTTCAGCGGAAATCCGTATTATCTGTGCAAAACTGTAAATTTCAACCTTGCATCTAGAAGACCGAACTTGAAGAAGAACATGTCTTCACCCACTTTAAGAAATGAAGCTTCGGAGTTCAGCCAGCAGAAACACCAAGGAGAACCTAACACCCCAAGTGCATCTTTTAATTTATCGCGTCTTCTAATATCAATGAACGCGCATGCACAAAACTTTTTTTTTATCAGACTCGCCTTCTTGATTGTTCCGTCAGCTATATTGTGCTTGTTAAGAGTTTGAATCCTGCTACGTATATGGCGTGTAGAAGGAAGTAGACCCTAGGCAACATCATCGGCAAAACTATCCCCATCCCTCGGATTTTCGAGGTCATGGAAAAATATGCCCGCTTGATTAAACAATGAAAGCAAATGAACGAATTCCTCCAGAGATAACTTTGAAGGCCTCTTGTCTTCGAAGCCTCCTGTTTTAAGTACTCCAGCAATCCTTTCCTTCAACAAACCCGTTCCTTCTTCTAAGGAAGGGGAATACTGACACCCTGCT
This sequence comes from Vachellia pachyceras, assembly GCA_025593235.1. Lineage (NCBI taxonomy): Eukaryota > Viridiplantae > Streptophyta > Magnoliopsida > Fabales > Fabaceae > Vachellia > Vachellia pachyceras. The sequence continues at coordinate 6,252 of JANTPZ010002719.1, forward strand.
TCGTCTTCAGCTTCACTGTTGCCATCACCTTCAATGGAATGGACAAATTTTGCATTGCTGAAACCTGTGATGCTCGACAACCTCAGTAACTCCATAATTTTCCTTTTCTGCTTAAATGTCGCCCCCAGTGTCCTGTTCTTTTTACTAAAACAGGTTCTTGTGAAAGCCCTCCACTCATTGATATCCACATTAAGAACTTCGGCCTTTGGACGGATTATAACCACAGAGGAGTCAACTTTTGGGCATGGAAGAAAGTCCCTCTTGCTGACATCCATGATGAACTCCACGTCAGCCACCAGTTTAACATTGACGGCCAAGCGGTTAAATTCAGAGTCGCCAGGATTAGCCAATAATCTTCGAGCAAACTCTTTCTGAAGCAGAAGAGTGGCGCTCCTAAAGCGGGTAGGCCCATACACTAATTTAATCACTAGAGGGGAAGATATTCCGTAGGGAATGTTCGCTACCACAAGATCAAATTGCGGGAATTCGGTTCTCAATGCATCCTTGCGTATGACCTGAAAAGCAATGTTCAAGATTAGGGGCTCGAACATTTGAGACCCCGAGTTGGGCATTTCATCGAACATGTAACAGAAATGTAGTTGACCATACCAAGAGCCTATCCCGGAAGCCACGCTCGGCCATCCGCTGGTCGAGAACCTCCACCATGCGCTCGTCAATTTCGATGGCTACAACCTTCTGAGCGGCCTCTAGAAGCTTCAGTGTGAGATTGCCCGTTCCAGGCCCGATCTCCAGCACTGTGTCAGTGGGCTTTATGGCAGATTTTCGAACGATGGTGTCAAGAATTCGAGGATTTGTGAGAATGTGTTGACCTCTGCTCTTGTAGAAAAATATATTCCCTTTGTCATCTCTACCATGTTTCCTTGAGCCGTCGCCATCGTCGTCTCTACCCTGTTTACCGTTGGGATAGCGGCGATGGCCATGCATCGTATATAGTTGCCGCACTAACTGTAACCTGGGATTGCATCCTACAAAAAATCTTCGGATCCGAAGCATTCTCTGACTGTGTGTTACTCGATGTTAGTGGCGTCTTCCACTTGGAGGTATAGAGATGCTGTAGCTCAGACCTCAGAAAGAAAGAGCCTCGCAGCGGCGACGAAGAATTTTTTTTTTTTATCTTTTTGGTCGAATGTGGGAATGAGATGGCTTGTGTGGGCTTCTCTAGGATCGTGTTCACCATGAAAGGCCCAAATTAAAAGAAAACTGAAACCGTCCATAAGCCCATTTAAGTTCACTGGGTTAGGCTTTCGTACTTGTTAAAGGAATGAAATTTCGCTATGGTGCTGAACCAGAAGAAAATGTTTTTTAAGTAAACTGTAAAGAACAGGGAAACGTTAATTGTGATGTTCAGTTCGTAAAAGTTAATAAAAGACCATTTAATCTATGGATGGTGGCGCAGGGACTATTGTCTATAGTCTATAGTCAAAGACGGCGTACCGATATGATTTGGATTAGTGTCAAACAAATTCTGCCTTGTCTATGCGTCCCAGTACATCATTATGCTTTGTGTGTGGGTCTCAAAACAGTCTCTATTTTAGTTTGTGCAACTTTACACTCAGTAGAAGGTGCACAGATAAAGTGGCCAGTATAATTAGATGCTTTAAACCTGTCCAAATGTACTAATCATTGGAGCCAAATTTTGGGCAACCTAATGCTCATGCTGCCAAGACCCAATAAAAGAAACAAACAAACCAGAACAAAGCCTGGAGCGAACTAACAGTTGTTTCCAGTTCAAGGGGAGTGTCAAGCTCATCCCTTGGCTCTGCATCAGTCCGGATATTTGCTGTACTTTTGGGCAGCATTTTGGGTTCGAAAAATGATTGCTTCTTGCTTTGGTTTGGAGAGTACTGTATCTACTGAGCATTCCGAACACAGCCTGTCCTTCAGTGACCAACTCTATAAACAACTTAACAATAAGGGTAGCAATACCCTCATTGGACGTGATTCCCTCTGAGCATTCCCATGGAATAAGAGTTGCTACGCGGTAAAGTTAGAAACTCTATTATGATTACCATTATTGTTATTGTTGGCATCAAATGTACAGAGGCCTGCAGTTGGTAACGGTTAAAAGTAAAAGCTGAAAACCGAAGAGGGAACAGAGCGGTTATGAATATTATGACGGCATAATGGTGTTACCCTAACCTAAACCTAAACAGTGGCTGCACCGCCATGGGAAAGAAACCTCGGTGTGGCGCCAAGTGCAGGTTCATCCAACGCCACAGCGAGGCCCACTGGTCCACCGAGGTCCCGCGAAACCAGGAGAGTGGATAAAGTTAGAATTCCGTTTTCTTTAGAAGAATGGGATCCAATTATTAAAAGAGAAGCACATTGATAAGGGGGTTAGTTAATTTGTAGACGAGAAAGTTCGCAAACTATAAGCATCGAAGAGGGCCAACCTTGGCAGCTCCCAAAGCCACAAAAGGGTGCAAAGCCGAACACTGCTAGAGTGCCATGCCTACTTCAAACGAAGTTGAAAAAAAGCTACGCTGCTTGTGCAAAATGAACCTTACAAGTGAAGGAATGTCTACGAAAGCGCGTGCAGATTGCTCGTGAATCTAGCTAATTCTCCCCTTTTCAACCCAAACCACAAAAAGAAGAAAAAGAAGGAGAAGATTGATCATCATTCAAGTGGTTGATATCATTTCCTTAACGGTCGCTCAATCCATGTGCTGATTAATCATTTGTATTAAGAAGTTTTACCTAGTAGGACCTTTTTGGTTTCTTGGCCCCAACCGGTGGCAGAGGAAAAATATGATACTCGCCTAAGCTAAATGCACCATGTGACGTCGTTTTGATGAGACTTCTTCTTTTAAACTTATTAAATGAACATACAGGCACAACACACATCATGCGGCCTGTGTAAAGGCTTGTTTGGGAGGCCGTTTGCCTTCCCAAAATCCATTCATGCGCTTACCGAGACAAAATTTCTCTCACATATTTACTTTAGAATCTGTGTTTGTTCTCCCAACAGACTATCCAAACAAGCCCTTAGTTAGAGGAGTCATAACACTTGTATTCTGTGGTCCACAACTCGTCCCATGAAATGGTAGACATGGGGTTCATTTGGTAAAGCGGTGGAGAAATACTTTTATCATTTACGAGATAAATGTGTGAAGGAGATTACCTTATTTTATAGAAAACACTGTTAAATATACTTTTAGAGTGTTGAAAAGCTTTCCCAAACATCCCATGGTTTTGCTTTAGTGCCTGCGAGGCCACAGCTAGCGAAGTGGCTACGACCGAATGTACGCGATTGGGGCGACGACAAGCTCGCGTGCCTCTTTCCTCTCATGCTACCGTTCTATGCCGTTCATAACACCGCACGTAATGATTATATTTGACAACATATTTAAAAAATTTAAAAATAAGATTAACAATATTTTTTCTATAAAATGAGATAATTTTTTTATATATTTATTTTAAATTATGTAAAAACGTTTTACTTTCAAAAGTTTTTTTTCCATCGCTTGATTTTGGGTCGCCTAACTAAGGCCAAGGGATACGTGGCATTCAACCAGATCAAACCGTCCATGCCGTCAAAGTTAATTAAAATTAATCCAACAGAGATCCTTCACGGGGTGGGCCTCTTCCCGTCAATTAGGGGAGCACACTGATGACGCGACGTCCATGCGCGTGAGAGGGAGCTTCCTCAATTGCAGAGGTGAGGTGTCGGAACGCCCCAACCCCTTGTTAAATACGTATGCTGCTTGAAAATCTCTCCAAACAGTAATTTTATACAAATCGAGATAAATATATAAATATGTTGAATGAGTTTTATCTAGATCACGTATGAACAAAGTGCTTCAAAACATGCATGTATTCATTCCCAGCAAGTAGGCAAAGGCCAACGTCATCCTGGCAACCCCGTTTCAGAACCGAGTGAGTTACGCCGTTAACGGAGACAACACCCGAGGTGGAACCGTTATCTCCTGACGATCGGAGACCGCATGACGGCCAAACGGCGTATTTTGTAGCCGTGTTCTTGGGAGGACAATCGTGCACCGACGACGGTATTCCCGGTGGGCCCACCGAAAGCAGGCGCGGCAACAACGTTGGCTTCACGTGGACCATTATTTCCAACCTCATCAGCCAATCAGGGCTCCTCGCAACTTCGTATGCCTTTCATGATCCCTTCGTTGAAGTTGAGGTGATATCTCCCCCATCCCTTTCAAGATTTGCCACTATATATATATCATTCCCAATTTTAAAATGCTTCTTAACTTATCCAACATTTTAAATCCCACTCTGATCATCGCTCCACACTGCGCCATCTGTTCTTCACATCTGCTTGATGATCGATCATCGTCACACGTGTGGGGGAGGTCCTCAGTCCTCACCATGTATATTTGCTCTTGGCCTTCCTTAATTCAGATGCATTATCTCCATTGATCCATTATTAATAAACAGAACGACGGAAATAACGTTAACATAAAACATCGTTATAGATATCCATTGATCCATTATTATCATCTCTTTGTTTTTAAAAGAGAAGATTTACTGTATCAATCGAATCATAGAGTCGTTATATTAAAGAGACATAAGGCCCTCACTAATATATGACTCCATCGCTGTTAGCCAAATGCATGTATCCTTATTTTCCTCGGTATAATTTCATGCATATGAGCATGTCCCATTATGCTGCAAGCCAATTGATTTTAGGGGGCGGGGGGAGGACGAAAGGAAAAGAAAGATACTGCTCCGGTTCTTTTAAAACCCCTTAGTTCAACTCTCCAAATTAATCCAAAAATGGAGTATCACGCGCGCTTGCTCATCAATTGTAAACAAAAAAAAGAAATTAAAAGCTATGTATGAGAATCATACACACTGTAGCATTTTTGTTATCATCGTGCATGGTGCCATTTGAGCGGACAATAAAGTTAGCTACATTAAGCTAAGCACGCACGGGGATAATTGCAATTATTATATGTAATCTACAAACCGACACATACATGCATGGATGCAAAAAATAGTACTGAGTTTGATTATCGTGTACGGAGAATGTATTGGTATGTATCAGGATTATCTGGAGCTCACTTTGATTCGGTCAACGGATCTTATTTTTTTTTAAGAATATATTTGCATGCATTAAGCGTTCTGTAACTATTCTGTAAGGAGGCTTCAGCAGATCGAGTCGCGGGTACAGATCCGAACTATCCTGTTTTATATTATTCATACGAACGCACAGGTCGATCTGAGTCAACGGCATTGGCAGTACCGTACCCAACGAGAGCTATGGTGGCCTTTGAGGTTTTTTTTTTTAGAAACCAGTATATAAACATTTAAAAATACAGTTTCATTCTTCCCCGAGCAATGGCGTAAGGATCTAGAAATTAATAATGTCAGCGTGTTCAGTGGGGGCCATGTCGAGGAGCTCCAATATAATGAGCTTGTTTGAAACAATATTTTAAAAAGTTATATTTTTTTTAAAATGAGATAATCTCATCCACATATTTACCTTAACTTGTGTAAAAATACTTCTACACCGTGTTTTCAAACGGTCCAATATTAAACACTTTTTCATAAGTTCAGTCGTACGTTCAAAAATCCGCGAGGTGGAATACCGTGAAAGTGACTAGTTCGTCAAGAGCAAAATTTTGGATCCCCCACATTCAGTATTCAGAGCAAAATTTTCTGCCTTAAAAGAATACATGTACTCAAATCAACAAAATTAGCTGAGAAAGTGATTTTATGTAAATCGATATAAATATTGTTGGGATTTTAAGTGGTAGACTCTTGAAGTATTTAAGTTTAAATAAAGAATGAGGAATTTCAATGAAAGTAAACTTTTATTTGAAACTAAAGAAATGAATGAGATACACTAATTTTTGTGTTTCTCTTACACACTCACTCACACACTTTGCTTTATTCTCTCAACTCACTCGATTCTCCTCATATCCATCTACACACCTCATATTTATACTCTTCCACCTCCTTAATGAACGGTGTAGATTATTTTGATCATACGGCTTACATTTTGCATATAAAAAATTCTATACAAACCTAGAAATATCATACACGTTCTATATCTTTTTACACTATTTTAGAATAGTCTCCATAAGCTTCTACAACATTCTATAACTTTTAGGAGATTCTACAATATTTTAGAATTTTTCAAAGGGTTCCACAACATTCTAGAAACTTCCAGAATATTCTAAAACATTTCGGAGAGAGAAAGAGAGAGTTGTTAATTATTTAATAAGTATGTAAGAAGTGTTTTATCTTGATTTATTTAACTTATTTGTAACGTGGTCTCAACTTGTTGGTTGGGAGATGAAAGTGAGAGGAGATGGGCCCATACGCCAAGCGGTGGGGGAATAAAAAGGGATGGCGGGTGAGTCGTTTGCGCCGCGGATTGGATTGAAATTCCGCAGTTAAGAAACAACAAACACACAGCTGCAAATCATTCTGCAATGCCACATTTTGTCAATCCCTTGCTCCCTCGTTGACTCTCCCCCCTCCTTACGCCTAAATTAAAATCAGTGCCCGAGACAGAAGTGGCAAATGAGGCACGGCCTCCCTCATTTACTTTCTTCATTGTTGTTTCTTATTATGTCTTTCCTTTACGGTACTACCCTTCCTTCACCTCCTCATTTACCGGTCAAATCCCCTGTTTCACTCTATTATTACAGTATGCACCATGCCTTAATTAATTAATTTATTATTACTGAAACTGTTCCATACACTCTACTATCTCACCTTTGGCCCTTCACTGATTGTCGGCTGCTTACAACTTTATTCCTTAACCATAAAGATCCATTTTTCTGTTCTAGCGGAAGTTCGTTAAAATGAACAAATCCTTTCACAATATCATGCCCAAACTGATTTGACAACTATTAAATGCTGTACTCATTTTTCTTCTCCCGAAAGAATCACAGTTAGCCATCAATTGGCAACCAACCCAAAATGGTATGTCGTACCATTCTACCAAATATCTGATAAAGATTCATGTAATTTTAACACATTGATTGCTGGTAATATCTGGTAAAAAAAGATGCCGGTAGTAACGTATTACCCAGTACGAACTCTGAGAGACTAACCGAGGTGGATTGCTTTCATGTTTTTTTTGGTCAGTACCGACGAGTGAGTGCGCAGGCGTATGTATATTCGACTTCGCTTTAAATAATAATTAATCTTCAATTCTTCAATTTTACTGCGACCATTCCAATTCTACTACATTACCACTTTACAAATGCTTACCCTTGAAGCGCGCAGCTCTTCGACATGGTGAATCGCGGGTAAAAAGATGTGTACAGAAAACACTTTATAAATTGGTTTGCTCAGAGCCTCAGAGCTGGAAGAGCGGTGGTGGCGCCTCTTCAAGGGATGCACCGGCTGTGACCGTTTCACACTCACCCCACTCATATCAATCCCATTTTTTCGGTGTTCACATTTTATTGCTGCATTTCGTTTTGCTCTCATCTTGAGACCAGAGAGCTTCGTTGCTTTGGAAAATTATGGAAACTAACTCGGTTTCCAGATTGCTGTTTGCATTTTGCTTGGCTTTTTGTCTGGGTTTTCAGTTGATTTACTCTAGTGTGACTTATGATAGAAAGGCCCTCATTGTCAATGGGCAAAGGAGAATCCTTTTCTCTGGCTCCATACATTATCCCAGAAGTACCCCTGATGTAAGCTGCTTCTCCCCAGTTTATCATCATTTTTGCTTGTTAAAGCTTGCTTTTCGTGAAGTTTCTAATTTTTACCACTGGTTAGATGTGGGAAGATCTGATTCAGAAGGCGAAAGGTGGAGGTCTAGATGTGATTGAAACTTATGTCTTCTGGAATGTTCACGAGCCTTCTCATGGCAATGTACTTGATTATCTCTTATCTGAAGTGCTAACTCGGTTTGCTCCACTTCTGCTTTTATTTCACTTGAGTATGGTTTTAATTTGTGACTTTTGCTTGCGGTTCAGTATAATTTTGAAGGAAGATATGATCTGGTGAGGTTTGTAAAGACAATTCAGAAAGCAGGCCTATACGCTCATCTTCGAATTGGACCTTATGTCTGTGCAGAATGGAATTTCGGGTACCCATCTCTATCTTTCCTTCTTCATTTTCTTATCGAGACTCTATGTCTCTTCTTATTCATTCTCCTCCATATAAAGTAGCTGTTGGCCCCAAACTTGATATTTTAGCCTTATGGGACGGTGTTCAATTGACGTTAGAATCTTTTTATTTTTGTCATGCGCAGAGGATTTCCCGTTTGGCTGAAGTACGTTCGCGGCATAAGCTTTAGAACAGACAACGAGCCTTTTAAGGTCTCATACCCTCACTGTCTTTATCCTCATTAACCATTGTATTGTATGGAATTATTAGTCAAACTAAATTCACCGTTGCTTGGGAAACTCTCCTACTCTCATTGATACTTACCAACTTCTTGTGCAGAGGGAAATGCAAAGGTTCACTGAGAAGATTGTGGGGATGATGAAGAGTGAAAATCTCTTTGAATCTCAGGGTGGCCCCATCATACTCTCTCAGGTAAAATTCGTTGGCCTTTGGCTTTTAATCTTTACTGCACACTCTTATTTCTGTAGTCACGGACGACCTGCAATTTCACTGGATTATTGAACGCATATCGAACATCTGCAATGGGATAATTTTTTTAAGAGCCAAAAGGCACAGAGGGTTATGATTCCTTCAGCTAGATCTAGCTAAAACGATTATACATGCACAACGTGTTTTTCCAGATTGAGAATGAGTATGGAGCACAAAGTAAGTTACTTGGAGCTGCTGGCCACAATTATATGACCTGGGCTGCAAAAATGGCTGTTGAGATGGGAACTGGGGTCCCTTGGGTGATGTGCAAAGAAGATGATGCACCAGATCCAGTGGTGAGAATCCCTACTCTTCACCCTGCCGATTCTAGGCTCTCCCCAAAGCTGTATAACATGAAAAGCAATCCTGTGTTCTTCTGACATTTCTTCCCTTTTGGCTTGTTTCTACTTGTATTATTGCAACTATTGTTATTATTATCATATATCTGGAGAGAGAAAACACATGGCACCCGCCAATAGCAGTCCTTTAACCTTTCATGCCAATTAAGGAATGTGGTTGCTGAATCGATATGTTTCCTGGTTGCTGGTGACAGATAAACACTTGCAATGGCTTTTACTGTGATAAATTTACTCCCAACAGACCTTATAAACCTGCAATCTGGACAGAGGCTTGGAGTGGCTGGTAAGCATTATTTCTGTGACCATCAAATGTTTGTATTGTATCAAGGAAAAGCCTGCCTAATTCTTCTGGCAATTATAAAGGTTCACAGAATTTGGAGGTCCAATTCACAAACGACCTGTCCAGGATCTAGCATTTGCAGTTGCTAGATTCATAATAAAGGGAGGATCCTTTGTAAACTACTACATGGTTGGTTGCTTCTAAACTAATTCTCATTCTAATTTGATGGTTAATGATAAGGCCACCTACTCAAGGTGCTTGTAATGAATATCGTATATTACTGCAGTATCATGGAGGAACAAATTTTGGACGTACGGCTGGCGGCCCTTTCATCACTACCAGCTATGACTATGATGCTCCATTGGACGAATATGGTAAGAACCAAAAATTTTCTACTGTTTGCATCTTACATTGCCTTTTGAATTGGATTGAATGGGAGACAAGAAAGGAAAGAGAAATGAAGAGGATCAAATATAGAATTTTAGTAGATGGTGCTGTGGAAATAAAGTTTACTCCTAACAGTTTTCTCCAGTGGCTATTTATACATGTAAAATAACAATTTAAAGTTCAAACATTCCCCATCTTTCACTAAACTGGCAGTGATTCATTAAAACTCTAATAGATGCATTTTCCGGTGTTTAGTTATCACAAATGAACCAACATGAGATATTACTGAGGACATGATTGACAATTGCAAAACAATGACAGGTCTGATTCGACAACCAAAATATGGTCACCTAAAGGAGCTTCACAGGGCACTTAAGATGTGTGAGCACGCTTTAGTTTCAGTTGACCCAATAGTTACACAAATAGGGAACTCCCAACAGGTTTCAACTTACCCTCAGTTGCTTGCTTGCACATTTTAATTTTTTTAACTAGCTGAAAGATGCTTACCAACATTCCAGGCTCATGTGTATACTACAGAATCTGGAGATTGTGCAACTTTTCTCTCAAACTCTGATGAAAAATCATCTGTTAGAGTGATGTTCAATAATATGCACTACAACTTGCCTCCATGGTCTGTCAGCATCCTTCCAGATTGTAGAAATGTTGTCTTTAATACAGCAAAGGTACAAAAAAGGTCGTAATCTTTTCAAATTCATCTTGATTCAATTGTTTATAACGTTTCAAGACCAATAAATTCTTTAACTGCTGTTTTTTAGGTTGGAGTGCAAACATCAGAGATGCAAATGTTGCCAACAAATACTCAGCTGCTGTTCTGGGAGAGTGTTGATGAAGATCTAACCTCTCTGGACGAAAGCTCTACATACTCAGCACCTGGTCTCTTGGAGCAAATAAATGTAACACGAGACTCAAGTGATTATCTTTGGTACATAACCAGGTAAGCTTGAATTGCTAGGTGTTATAAATTTGATAGTTCAGTGGTTTGTCAAGATTCGTCTTGAAATTATTAAAGCCTATCATAGCTTAGAAATCCAAGAGGAAAGAACAGAGCAATATTTTATTTTCATGCTTTCGCAGATGGATGCCGAGATCAGTTTTGATTCATCATGTTTAACAATTCCCTTAGCAGCAATAATTTATTTCATGTCGATGTGCCTACAGTGTTGATATAGGTTCATCTGAATCCTTTCTGCATGAAGGAAAACTTCCCACTCTCATTGTTCAGTCCACAGGCCATGCAATGCATGTTTTCATCAACGGTCAACTTTCTGGTACATACTTCATTTGCTTCTGTAGTTGATTTTTTCAACTTATTGTTAAGCGAAAACTTTACATGTATCACTGAAACAGGTTCTGCCTATGGAACAAGGGAGGATAGGAGGTTCACATTTTCTGGCAAGGTTAATCTTCATGCCGGGACAAACAGAATAGCTCTGCTAAGTGTTGCTGTTGGACTCCCAGTAAGTATCTTTCTCATCTTTGTTTCCAATATGCTACCTAAAGTAATTTTAAAATTTGTTGCACAATGGTTATTACCTTTGTGAGTAGTCATTCTACATGGAGTCAGACCATTCTGACATTCGAAAAATCTACTGACTCGTTACCTAGAAAAAAGAAATAAAAAAAAAAGCAAGAACATAAAATAGAAAAAAAAAACAATTCTTTCTTATTTCTGTTCTCTGATGGCTATCTTCACTCACTAAATGCACTTATTCTTGTTGTCAAAGAACATTGGAGGACATTTTGAGACAAGAAGCACGGGAATCCTAGGTCCAGTGGCTCTCCATGGACTTGATCAGGGAAAATGGGACTTGTCTTGGCAGAAATGGACTTATCAGGTTTCTTATTCTTACTTTAGATTCTTGATTGGCTCATCCTTAAATGAAAGTTTGCTGAGACTCATCTCTTGAGTAGGTTGGGCTAAAAGGAGAGGCCATGAATCTTGCATCTCCTTATGGCATCTCTTCTGCTGAGTGGATGCAGTCAGCTATAGTTGTACAAAAAAATCAACCATTGACATGGCACAAGGTAATAAAACGGATGGAGTGTAAAGGTTGACTCAGCAGATTATTGGCTTTAAAATTATAGGCTTCTTGATGTTCTATGAACTGTGCAGACTTATTTTGATGCTCCTGAAGGAGACGAACCATTGGCACTTGATATGGAGGGCATGGGTAAAGGTCAGACATGGATAAACGGAGAGAGTATTGGAAGATACTGGACTGCTTTTGCTACTGGTAATTGCAATGACTGCGACTACGCAGGAGCATTTAGACCTACAAAGTGCCAACTTGGCTGTGGCCAGCCAACCCAGCGATGGTGAGTGATAATAACATTGAAGCTTTGTTAACAGTCATTATATCTCTGGCAAAACATTTCAATCTGTGTTCATATTTCATAATATTTCAGGTACCACGTACCTCGGTCTTGGTTGAAGCCAACTCAAAATCTGCTGGTTATTTTTGAGGAGCTTGGGGGTGATCCTTCCAGAATTTCACTAGTCAAGAGATCACTGAGCAGAGTCTGTGCTGATGTCTCCGAGTACCACCCAAATATCAAGAATTGGCACATTGAGAGCTATGGGAAGTCACAAGAGTTCCGCCCACCAAAGGTTCACTTGCATTGTAGTCCTGGCCAAACAATATCTTCCATTAAATTTGCAAGCTTTGGAACTCCTCTGGGCACTTGTGGGAGTTATGAACAAGGGACCTGTCATGCTCCAGCGTCATACACCATTCTGGAGAAGGTAGAACTTGTGCACACTATTAATTTCACTATTTGCTTCATAAATGAAGGTATTTCTTTGAAATACTATGTTTATGTTTTCATTTTTTCTTTTTCGACAGAAATGTGTAGGGAAGCCAAGATGCATCATCACTGTTACAAATAGTAACTTTGGGTTAGACCCGTGTCCGAATGTTTTAAAGAGGTTATCAGTCGAAGCTGTTTGTGCTCCAACTAATGCATACTGGAGGAATTGATCGGCAAACGAAAGCATCCTTTGTGTGTGTAGTGACTTAACCGCATACCATCAGCAAAAAAGAAGAGAGAATAATGAGTATAGGTAAAGGTAATGGTAGTTGGATAGGATGAGTGCCATAGTTTTTCAGAAAAGTAAATTTCTTCTTATGCCAAAGGCATGTAATTTGTAATTTGAGTGGCTTAACAGGCTGTTTTTAAACGAGTCATTGTCTAAAATAGGTGAACCAGAAACCTGGGTTCTACATTTTGCACCCTTGTGTGAATGTACGTCCCAGTCCCCGACCTTTTTACTGGATATGGCCACCGTGAGGAGGCATTTTTCGTTGGTGTTTTGTGTTTATGATGCGGTTGATTGTATCACGGGCAAATCAATCCCAACCTAATTTCAAGTTGGGAGTGGATCCTACTGTAACCATTGATGAAGTTTGTACAAGCCCACTGTTCTGATCGATTTGCATTTTCTTTTTTTTTTATTCAGTTTATTTACGGGAGGATGGAAATTTTATGGCCGGGAAAAGGATAAATCTCTAGAAAATGAAAAAGTTGAGAGGGACAGATTTAGATTTCAAAGGATAAGCTAAAAGATTCCTGTGGTTTCACCAAAAGAATAAAATTCTGCCCTACTCTTCTGAGTTCAACAAAAATTAAATGCTACTGAAAAAGACAATGGCAAATAATTATGGACAAACCAAAAAATAGTCGATGTCTTCCTATTATTGCCAACAAAATAGCTGATGTTAATGGAGTTTTAAATTATTATATATTATTTCATCACTCTGAAAATCAAATAGGACGATACCTGTCGTTAGAAGTTTTCAGGATAACTATTTCGAAGCTAAAATTTTCTCAAGTTGCATCAAATTCTTGAGTTCGGAATATGCCAGCCCGACAAAATATTGTCCGTCATCCATGCTTCAGTTTATCTGATGAACGCGACGATTCGACATACGAAGTAAAATGCACCCATCTACTGGCAACCTCATCTCAATGAAGTGTTTTGGGATTGGTCGTAGAATACGTAATATGCGATTTGTAAGAAGCGTAGAAAAAGGGAAGGAAGTAGTAACGAGACCAAAGAAATTCAAACACCATTCACCCAAAGATTATATGAACACAGAATAGAAGCCTCGGAGTCATGTACACGAAGCTTGCACTCACTTGCGTCAAAGAAAAAGTAGCAACGATTCATTCGATTTTATTCCCATATTTCTAAAGGCTAACAAGGGATGAGAGTCAGGAATGCTAATGAAACATCAAATGCATCATATGTTCTTCATAATTCATGAATACTTATTCCTTGCCAATCCAAGATAAGAGTAACCACAAAGTGATGGCATGAAATAACAGAATAAAAACCCTTGGGTCCAAAGGCATCAGAGAATACTAGAAGATAAGAACAGAACTACCACCAAACAGTAAGTTTATGGCACTCTGTGAAGCTAGACTAAGCACTGGCTGTTGCCATATGCTTAGCAATAGTTTGCTGCAATTCATCCTTCTTTGCTCCCACCACTCTGTCCACAATTTTCCCCTCTTTCAAGAATACAAAAGTGGGCATTGCTTCCACTGCCCAGTCTTGAGCAACAGACTGCATATATCAACAAATTATTTAGTCCCTGAACTCAGGACATTCCAAGGATTGAGGGAGACGGGACTACAAAAGTTTTGGTTTTCTTTTACCTTCAATTCATCCACGTCAACTTTGAGAAACGTGACATCTGGAAGCTTCTTCGCCAGCTCAGCCAGGAATGGTGCAATAAAACGGCATGGTCCACACCAAGATGCGGTAAAATCCACAACGATCTGGGTCAAATACGAAGGTAAGTCTCTATAAAAGGAGTTAGTAACAGAAAACCTCAAATAAACATCTTGAGAACGCCCCAAAATTTAAATATACAAGGAGCATATTTCACTCAGCTTCAACATAATCCAAGAAATATGAAAAATCAGGGAGCGAGAATAAAGAAATAGAATGGCCCGTTTGTTTAACAAATTAAACATGTGATAATAGCCAAATGGTGTGGGAGCATTTTTTATCACGAGTGAAGCACAAGTATTTCCATCTCTAGCTAACCCTTGCATACACGGGGAAGCTATGAATTGTGAAAGCCATACAACTAAAGTATATTCAAGCCGCCCATAAAATTTGTATCAGTTGGCAAGGACAGGATACAAGGATGTAGGTTTGAATCCTGCTTATGTGATGCTCCTCTAAACTTTCTTGTAATAAAAAAAAGTATATTTAAGCTATATAAATTTAAAAACCATCAAGCGTATGCTTTAATCCATTACCTACGCTTTGAGTTGAACCACTATGAAAAGCTTATATATGTATATATATATCAGAATCTCATAAGTAGAGCTTAATTCATCCACCAAATAACCTGATCAACGCAACGTATACCATTTCATTTATCCCAGATTTCAGTAGCTTAAACTGTCGTACAGGTCAAGCAACAAAAATCACAGTCAATATCACCAAAAAGCGTAATTAATCTCACTTTCCTTCAGGCAAATAGATTTTAGAGGCAACTGAAAGACATGTGATTGCGATATATGGGTCAATTTAAAAGGAGAAATTTTCAAAACTTGTAGAATCTAATATCAACACGAAACGTTCTTGAAAATGAGTTTTAACCGTCGTCTCTTGATAAAATGGTCGATCCATCACGTTGAGCAAATTCATGTACGCTTTTTAACATAATCCAGATAATGGCAGACCAAGCGAAACCCATAAATCAGACTCGCCTCACATCCAATTTGGATTAGCCAAATCGGGAGCATAAAGAACAGATCCATTCACAAGAAAAGCAAAGAATTAGAAATAAGCAATAAACGAGAGGGAAGACAAAGTGAAACCAGTTTCTTGGAGTCGTTGCCCTTCTGGAGTTGCTCGTTCCACGCCTCAACGGTGTGGCAACCAATGACCTGCCCCTCTTCGGCTGCCATTTCGTTTCTGTCTTCTCGAACTCTCCAATTACGCGAACATTACCAACGTACAAGAGTATAAATAAGTAGGTCTGTGAGGTGATCTCGTGAAAATAACCTTCAGTTTTTGACTTTTTACGAGTTTGCCATGAAGCGTGATGATGACGCTGAGGATCTCATGCAACGTATAACCATTCGATGCCGCTAGCAGGGTATTGCATGCATTAGGCTTATTTGAAAAAACTTTTTAGAAACTAAATGGGTATTTTTTTAAATGAAATGTTCTCATTCACATATTTATTTCAGATTACATAAAAATACTTCTCTATTGTATTTTTAAATGAGTCTATTATCCCCATTTAATGTCGGAATTGGGATTTCTTTGGGTGAGAATTTGGATATTTAATTCTTGGTTAAAATATATGTTTAATCTGTTAACTTGAAGTCAAATTTCGTTTTAATCCTTTAAATTTAAAAATGCATTTTTAGTTTTTTATTCTTAATGCCACTAGTTTATTTTAACAGAAAATGTTAACTCAACAAATTTAAATAGTTATTCTACTATTAAATATTGATAAAATATAATTAAATTTTAAAATATTAAATAACCAACATTTAAATATATTTTAACATCATTTGATTGCAAAATGGTGATTGAATTAGCATCTTTCGTTAAATAAAATTAACGGTGTTAACGTTGAAAGATAAAAAGCATAATTTTAAATTTAAAGAACTAAATTGAAATTTGATATAAATTTAAAACACTAAATGTATAATTTAATATTTGATTTCACGTATTAAAATAGATGATCCAAAAATCCCGTATTAAACACAGCGTAAGAGTGTGGGTATTTAGTGCTTATTGCATTTACATTAATTGTCTCCTTTGCCCTATAGTCATTGAATTGATTGTTAGCATCATTGGTCAAATTGAGGCCAATTTTAGAATTGACATGCTTGACAACAAATCTTTATGCATTTATGTGAGAAAATAAAATAGTGATCGGGAAAAATCATCCTTTCATCACTATAATTTTGACAAATTTAGAAATTGGTTATGGGTGAGGATATATTTTCTCCCGTTACTTTTGACGCCGGAAACTAAAAGGTCAGAACCAATTACATCAAACGAAAAAAAAGGTCAGAACTAAACAGATATTTACATGATTTGTTTTGAAATTTTTTTGTTGACTGGGTTTGAAAACAAGTCTATTGTGTAATTTCATTTACTTTTTTTTTCTTGAAGTATACCGAGAAATTTTAGAAGATATGCATGATACGTAAAAAAACAGTTGGAATATTTTAATCGGTAAGTATACAAACTACATGGTGCTGCAAACAAGAATTTATCATTGGCCATGGATGCAAGAAATATTTTTTAATCAATCATACTCCTATCACGCTTGGTTATAAAAATTTGCGTTATATTTTCATTAAACTAATAAAAAAAAGCATAGCAAACATTTCGAAAATAGCAGCTAAATACTATCCAGTCTCATGAACAACAATCTTCAATAAGATGAGACGTTTATATGTTATCCATGCATTAAACCCAAAAAAAAAAAAAGATGAGTCAATATCATACCAAATTTATTAACATGAAAAAGGCCGGCGGAGAAGGGTGCCTGCGACCATAAAAATCGCTTAGACGGAAAATACATGATGTGGTTTGGATATCTCTACCATACTTGCCTGAATTACATTATTACACAGTTTGTCCGTTTGAGAATGCGGTAGAGAAGTACTTTTACGCAAGTTGAGATAAATATGTAGAGGAGATTATCTTGTTTTGCAGAAAAACACTGTTGTACATACTTTTAGGGAGTAAATAAGCTTTTCCAAACAATCACAGCGCAGACTTATACCAACTGATACTTTGAGAACTATTATAGCTACTTTGCCTCCTTGCACAGAAGGAGAGGATAGAGTCAAGTGGATGTGACTGAGAGGCAATCAATTGTGTAGCAGAAATGTATGATTAGCTGGGAGCCATACTATAGAAGTAAATATGGAGATGGAGAGGACCTAGATGGATCAATGTGTTGTTTTATAGCATTGCATTTGATGGGCTATTAACATCTGAAAAATGGCAACATGCTGGTATAGGATCAGTAGAATGTTGTAGATGTAGGATGAGCGAGGAAGACACTGTATATGCCTTGAGGGAATCTTCAGTTGCAAGGAAAATATGAGAACAACTAATGACAGATATGAAAATATCGAACTTCTTTAATATAGCACGAAAGGAGTGGCTAAATAGTAACTTGAAGAGTGAGCAAATTTGGCGCG
>JANTPZ010002720.1:0-17427 GCA_025593235.1 Vachellia pachyceras
TATATATATATTATTGTCTTATCCTGTTGTCTCAGGGTTGTAATTGATAACGAAACCTGTGATAATGCCACTGTAATAATGGTTGATTATGCAAACAAGCATGGAATACTCCTTGAAGTTGTACAAATCCTCAATGATCTTGACCTTATCATAACCAAAGCTTACATCTCTTCTGATGGAGGATGGTTCATGGATGGTAAATATCAACTTCCTTTTCATTTATGTTATAATTTTCACACTTGTATAGTTCTTACAACATAGACTGACTGTTTTTCTTGTCATTTTAACTTCCAGTTTTCAATGTCACTGACCAAGATGGAAACAAGGTTACAGATGAAGCTGTTCTGAATTACATTCAAAAGGTTAGTCCTACTTAGAGGCTCATTTGATGTTTTCGTGCTTTCTAATATACATATCCACTGACTAGTAATTGCTTTGCTATGCTACGCTTCATTTATAGAATCTTGGACCGGATTCTTGCTGTACATCTCCCGGGAGATCTGTTGGGATCAACCAATCAATAGACTACACAACAATGGAATTTTTGGGAACTGATAGGCCTGGATTACTCTCAGAAGTAAGTGCTGTTCTTACCCACCACAAGTGCAACATAGTGGATGCCGAGGTCTGGACACACAATGCTCGTGTGGCTGCGGTGATGCGCATGACTGATGAAGAAACTGGCTTCGCTATCACAGACCCTTATAGGCTTTCTCTGATCAAGGAGCTTCTGTGTAATTTGCTGGCATCCTGTGACAACCAAAAAGGAAGAGCTAAGACTGTGGTCACTGAGGAAGTCTGCCATACTGATAGAAGGCTTCACCAGATGATGTGTTCTGATAGAGATTACGATAAAGATCCTTTCGATGATGATTTTGATGGGAGGCCAAGGCCTCGTGTGAATATTGTCCCTTGTTCTGAGAAAGATTACTCTGTAGTTACCATCCAATGTAAGGACAGGCCAAAGCTTCTGTTTGACACAATCTGTACCTTGACAGATATGGAATATGTTGTTTTCCATGGAAGTATTGATGCTCAAGGGCCAGAAGCATATCAGGTATTGTCCTTTGTTTTTGGTCACTGGCACAGAAATGTTGGCCTAAATAGACATTGATCTAATTTGTTTAAATGAATGTATCTGCAGGAATATTACATCAGACATGCTGATGGATCCCCCGTAAAATCAGATGCAGAAAGACAAAGATTGGTACAATGTATTAGAGCTGCCATTGAAAGAAGAGTATCAGAGGTGAGGTCCTTAATATATCACTGAATCTGTAATTTCCCCACTTAGCATTTTGTCAAAGCTGATGATGATCTAGATTTTCTTCATGATTGGCATATGTGGATTGTTTCTCATCTGTTGGATTACATAGAGTATACAGAAACTAAGCTTGTTTCTTCATCCTCATTCAGGGAGTGAAACTAGAACTCTGCACAGCCGACAGATTCGGATTACTTTCAGATGTGACCAGGATATTGAGAGAGAACAGCCTCGATGTAACAAGAGCACAAGTGTCCACCACAAAGGAAGGCAAAGCTGTAAACACATTCTACGTTCGTGGCGCGTCTCGTTGCCCTATTGATTCCAATTCCATAGAATACATTCGCCAAATCCTCGGCAGCAACATTGTCAAAGTAAAGGGAATTCCTATACCTCCTACAAATCCGCAGAATCCCAGATTCCTTCTTGCTGGCATTTTCAAGTCCAGATCCTTTGCAGACTTTGTCAAGCCCAGATCATTTGCAGACTTAGTCAAGTCTTATAGTTAATGAAGTTTACATGTTTGCTTTGTGTACAGCCAAACCTCCGTACAGCAATTAGGTGACACTTGACACATTCTCAAAAGCATAGCGAGCCTCAATCTCCTCTTTTATTTTTCTCTTTAAACAAAGTTTAGCTTTAGTTTCTCACAATAGATCCAATCATGCTTGAGTTGGAGAGTAGCTTTGCAGATGAAAGCATAGAGAGCCTCAACTGTGCAGTGTAGGCCCTTAACTATATCTCTCTCTGTTTGTAAACAATTCAACATCTCTAAATAAATACTATCAATTATCATTCGTATCTGACATCCACTTTCTCTATCCCATCCACTTATGTCAGTTATTCTGGTCTTTGTAAGCTAGTCTATACAGCCTAGGAAAAGTTTGGGTTTGACTCTAATTTTGGATCTGATATGATAAGTGGGAGTAGAAAATTATGGACAAAGTTAAATGACACAAGAAAAAAAAACCGAAAGATGGAGAGAAATTAGTGTTTGACAGGTTGCCCAATTTATATGTTATTGTCATCAGACACATGACTTTTCCAAGATCATGGCTTACTAAATGTTAAAAATGGTTGATGCCTACCTCTGATGGAGATTTGCACTTAGCTTGCATGGCGTTGGTCTGCCAAAACTGTTCATCTTTCTGTGATGTTTCTTCCTTCAATTCTTATCCAAAAACTTTGCATACTAGTCAATCCAATTACTAATTGGTTTCAAAGCATTTCTTTTTGCCTTTTGTTTTTTAAATATACAATTTTTTCCCTTTAATGACAATAATTAAGATTGTGAAGTTTATAAGGTATTGGATATTAGTTTTTTTTTAAGTGGGGTAGTGGCAGGCAGGGACAACAATAATATGAAGGCAAGCCAATGAAAATGGCTGGATTCACTTCCACCATGAATGCATCTGTATAAATAAAGGCAGTGGCTTCTTTGGTTTTTGAGTTTGTCATACGGTGACGTTTTTCCACTTTTTTTTTTTTTTTTGCTTTTGTTTTCTGAGATGGTCCAAGAAGATATGCACTTGTTGTCGTCCAATCCGCATGGTTTCGGTTTAAGGGGATAGCATATCTGCATTTCGCTTTTGACTAAACAGTGCCTAAGTGGCTTGTGCCATTGAATCTTTTTTTTCCTTTTAAAAAGTCGCAGACAATGAGGGCCCAAAGCAAATTGCGTTTTCTTTGTTCTTCTCCTCAATTATTTTTCCTATTCTCTCCCCACACCCATCATTAATCCATCACTCATATTATTCTTATTAAATGCGTTTTATATGTTCAATTACTTCCCAACATTATATTTTCTCAACCCAACTTCTTATATTCTTGGATTACTTTACATGGCTAAGGGTTTTTAAGGAAAACTGGTAAAAATACTTTTAGAAATATAAAAATCTAGCATTAAAAGTTGGTTTGGTTTGTAAAAAATTAGCTCACAACTCATAAGGTTATGAGTTCAAATCCTACTACTCATGTGAGAACATTGTTGATGACAATATGTAAATAATTCTATAAACGTTATCTGAGTTCAGAGGTATGTCATAACTCTAGTGAGTTTTGAGACCTAACTCAGCTAAGACTTTTGTTCATCAAGAAAAGAAATACATAGAATCTCTTATAAAAGAAATATATCTCTTGTAAAATCAAGCCATAAGTCTCATAAAATTGTTAATTCAAATTTTAAATATTTACAAGTTATTGTTGAAATTTTCAAAACCAAAAAAACACATCAAATTAAATCATTATCTTATATCCTAATAAATGATTGTCCAAAATTAAATAAGCCAGGACAAACCAAATAGCTAAACATCAACATTGCTACTATTACTACTACTAAATATTAAAAAATATTGCTACTTACTACTACTATTACTCTTCTTCTGTGACGAAAATATTTATAAAAAAAAACTGTCACTGGCAGTAAGTTGTGGGTTAAGGTCCAAAACCAGACAGCTCCCTTATACAGGTACATAGTCAATTCATGCAAGCTCGGATGAAGAGTCATATGACAGCAGCACGCGATGTTGTGAGCTATTTGAAGGAAAGTCCAGGTTTAGGAGTTCTTATTTTAGCTCAATAGGAAACTTGAAACTGGAATATTGCTTCTGCAACTCAGATTGGGGAGCTTGTGGAACCACAAGAAAGTCTGTGGCTGGGTACTTACTAAAGCTTGGAGGATCCCTTATCATGTGGAAGTTGAAGAAACAGACTACGATGACCAGATCATCAGCGGAAGCAAGGTATAGTGGGGCCATGGGTTCTGCTGTTGCTGAAGTTGTGTGGGTCATAGGATTATTGAAAGAACTTAATATCATTCACCCGTCTCCAGTAACAGTGCATTGTGACAATAGGGCCGCCATCCATGTAGCCTCAAATCCAGTGTATAAAGAAAGAACTAATCATCTATAGATTTGCATTTTATTAAAGGAAAGGTTCAAGAGAATTTGATTGTGTTGCAGCATACTAGTTCTGCCACTCAAGAAGCAGACATTCTGATGAAAGTAGTCAACAAGATTGTACAGATTAAGATGCTAAGCTAATTAGGAGCAACCGACATTTATAGTCTCAGACTTGAAGGAGAGTGTAGAAATTAATGAGATGTAATATTGGGTCAATAGCCCTCAGCTTGAGACATTTTGGTGCAAAAGGCATTCCCAGCCACTGGAGAGGAATTTTGAGCTTTTTGGACAAAAACCCAGCTTGCATCAGTAACCTAAATGAATTTAGAACATGTTTTTTTTCACTTGCACTTAGAACTTTATATAAAATAATATATTTTTCAGCAATATATAAAATAATATATATTATTTAAATATTTTTCTTTATTTCATTCTTTTATCATTTTGTTTTTTCTAATTTTATTACATTATATAAAAGAATATATATATTATTTAATGAACTTAATGTCATTTTAAGTAATTTCTTATTAAAAGGTACTTCTCTAACGTTAATTTAAATAAGTTTTTTTTACAAAAAAATAATTTCTCCAGCATTATCTAAATATAAATGTAATTTTTCAAAATATATTAGGCAGAAAAGCTACTTTTCCCAAATGAAATCTAAATTTGCTTAGTTAACACTTTGGTTCATTATCCTTTAAAAAGAAGCCACTTGGCGAAACACAATGTAGGGGGCGCCCGTGAGAGAGGCTGCACTGTGTTTTGCCACGTGGCTTCATTTTTTTTTGGTACGTGGCTTCATTTTCAGCTAATAAATGAACCGACTGAAATGCATTGCTCTAATAATAAGTATAATATAATTTTTTTACTTTTTTAAAGTTTTATAATAAACCTTGATAAAATATCTTGTGTAATTCATCAATAATTATTGTTAGTTTTGTTACAAATATAATAATGTTAGCTTAGTTCAAAGGTTTATTGTTATTTGTCGGTGCAACTAATAATTTCACATTGTGAACTATAATCATACAGTTAATATAATTTTTGTCCATCAAGTTTATTTTTACTTTAATTTCAGTCTTTTAAGTTTAAAATCAATATTTTTGTTCCTTCAAGGAGTAAAATGATATAAATTTTTATTAAATTATAGAGACTAATATTTTAAATGTAATAAAAATTGAGAACCAAAACAACCCGTTTTAGACTTTAGGGATAAAAAATTGTATTAACCCAATCATATATAGAACCTGATTAAATTAGCAGTGGATGCAATTTTTCTAACGTGATTTACAATCAACAAAGTAAATATGTGAATGGAGTTTTATCTCGATTTACGTAAATATGAATGGTACTAATATAATAAAAGGGCGCACAGATCTTGGGGGTGTCTTCTTTTAGACCAGTCAACGCTGAAGATAATGACCCTCACAATTCTGGGCGGTGAGCACATGATGAAGATGTACATAAATCCATATAAAAATATCATCTTTGTTTCATGTGAACAAATCTATATATATATATATATATTATACGATTTTAAAATCGTATCACATCTTATATATTTTTCAAATTCTGTGCCATACATACAACTTACCAAGTATACTTTTCCACCGTCCGGTTCGAAATAGTAAATGTAAGCACATCCTTTTTAGGGACAATCTGAGTATTGATTTGTCACATTATAAAAGATTATTTCTCTTTTATTAGACCCAAATCCTTTTGTTATTTATCAAAATATAATACTCTCTTTGGTTCTTACTATAAAATTCATCTTAACAAAATTTTTGAACTACAAAATGGATTTTATATTAAGAACTGGAAGGAAGTATTAAAACTGTATAATTATCAACATTAACATAAAAAGATAGAGAGTGACAAAAACAAGTATTTTCCATAAAATGGGTTGTGAATTATTTTTAATAATAGGAAACAAATTCTTTTTTGGGAGAATTACCCTGAGGTCCCAAGTAAAGGAATGTGTTACAAAATGGTCCCAAGAAGTTGTTAATAACAAGTCAAGAAGCAAATTTACAAGTGAAATAGCTACTATTTACAACCTCTTGGAACCATTTTGTAATGCATTCTCTAACTTGGGTATTCTCCCTTCTTTTTTTGGTCATTCTTCCGGAAAGAAGATATACTCACATTCTAAGTAAGATCAAGTGAGTCTACTTTTGTCTTTAATATAGTACAATTTGCATATGCATGTGCATGTGCCTTTCTGTAACAGTGTGCTTTGATTCTGCCTTCACATGAATCAGAAATGGGCACTTGGGGCAGTTTCTTCCTGCAACAGCAAACCCTAATTCCATATCTTATTCTCTTCATCCAAATCCTTCTTCCCCTACCATTTATTTAATTAATTAAAATCACCACATTATTCCCATCAATATATTTATTTACTCATTCTCTTTTACCATATGCCCACTGATCCAACAACTCGTTCATCTAATAAGTGGTCTCTCTCTTTTTCTCTTTTATTCTATTGTAAAATGAATCTGACTCAGGCAAGTACATAAACATACAGAAATGGTAGCTAGAGAGATGGAATTACAGAGATCATTAATGGAGGAGTCTTCTTCCAGGGTTGATCAGTTTCCTGGTTTTCAGACTTGCAGCCACAGGGATGACTTTGAGTTCAGAATTAGGTGTATGAGTCGCCTGCAAAAGCAAGCTCCTTGTCCTCTTCAGGTAATCAAACCTAAAGCCATATCCTCCTCCTCTTCCAGTAATACACAGAAATCAAGTTCAGGTTCAAGTTCTTCTTCTTTTTCTTCTTCTTCATCTGATTCAATGTTTAGCAGCAGAGATCCCATACCTCTGCTTTCTCCTCTTGTGGTGCTGGTTCAACCTCCCTGCATCAGAGAAGACAACTCTGCAGAATCCCATTGATGGATCATACAATGTTTTTGACTTGGTGGCTTAGATGATCTTGATCATACAAGTTTTTGTATCCAAAGTTCTAAAGTGATTGAATCACCTGACCTGTTTAGGAATCTGATACTAGCCATTTATTTGTTCATTGTTTCTGTTGTTTCCTGTGACTTGAGTTACTATGTAAATTGAATCTTGTTTACTACGTTCAGTGTGATTCTAACACAATCCTAAAATCCCAAATAATCATTGCTTGAGGAAGTACTTAACCAAACTAAATTACAAACAAGCTTCATAATAACTTGCAAGTAAACTAAAATTGCTCTACAAAGAAATGGGTACGGCCACTCATTAAGGACATTCGGCACCTAGGCAGGCACAGTTTTTAACAAATCAATTGGGATCTGGCATTTTTTTTCTGAATATTATTAAGTATTTAAACAATTGTTTAATCCAAGACTTGAACACGAGATCGCCTATCAAACTGAAAAAATTTATTGCGAGTTGATCCAAGAGCTCAATGATGGCACCCATAATCTTCTTTCTAAGATCTTTTAATATTTGTAAATGATTTTTTTTGTTTTGCGGAGACAAAAATGAAAGTGGCAGTCAAACATGAGTGAAAGTAAGAATAGAAGAAATTCTATCTATTATTATAAATCCATTTGGGTACAACATTAATCTACCATTTTTTAAAGGTGATAAACTAACCCCATTTTGAGACTCTTTATTTAGGAGACTCAAGTTATACTCCCCTTTATGGATTGGTGTGGATTCTACATCCTCAAACTTTTTGATGATGATTATATAATCTTACACTAAAACCTATTTACTATGACTTTCGATCATTAACTAAGTTATTAATATTAATCATTTTAACTAACCCATACTTCTAATACCCCTTAACTTTATATGCTTATCTTGCTAACACAAATTACAAGGAAATGAAGTGAGTTAAACCATACAATTTTGATTCACACAACAATACAAATATTTCTTCGTAATAGTCTTATCGATGCTAATCCTCAATGAATACTGGGAACAGAAACTTCACCCAACCAAACGCGTTGTCTGCAACTTTGTGAACGCAAGTGACTCCCAACTGTGCAATCATGTCTGTGAAACCTATTGATGCTGTTCCAGGCACACTATGAGAGAAGACTAACACATGGACCCACTCATCACAAAGGAATCATAAACTCATCTGCACCCTTAATAGAAACAAACTCATCTGCACCCTTAATAGAAACTCAGCTTCTGGCATCTTCTTGAATTTTAATTTTTTTAACTCTTCCCCATCTTCAGCTGCTTCAACAACTCCTTCCTTCTTGGCTTACAATCAGCCAATGTCAGAACAAAAAGAAAAACAAGTGATGAATCCCAACATCAATTTCAATTGTTCGCAGCTTCCATGAATAGGAGACTAGCAATGAACATTGAAGTTCTTTAACCTCTTTTTCATATCAACTGTGGATGATTCAGCAGTACCTCGGATCTTTCTCTAACTGATGGCTAAATAAAGACCCAATCGCAAATTGTAGACAATAATTCATAAATCTGTTTGGTGGCATAATGCTCTAGTTAAAAATACAGCATTCAACCCATCGTCCGTGGGTTCAACTGGTAAAGGATTGGGTCAGCACTCTCACCTAAAAGGGAGAGGGTTCGATCATGGGAGATGTCACTTTGGTGTGGCTTCAGTCGCGGCGCTTGGGGAGGCATCTCCGTAGCTAAGTGAAGCTGGGTGATTCTACCTGTGTGGCCAGATAGAAAAGGGCTTGCTTGTCATGCTCCCGTGCCCACAGGGACAGGCTCCAGTGGATCATGAGTTAGGTGCCCTGCCCTTGGATCGTGGGTGAGCCCAACCCTTTTTCTAAAATTTTTTTACCAAAAAAAAATTTGTATTGGGCATGTTCATAACCATACTCGCAATTTGTATTGAGCCATCGACCCCTTCTCTTTTAAAGAAAGGAGTGTGGACCTCTAATTGAACCTGCTTCAAAACTTTGGAAATGTAAATCTTGCAATTTATCCTCCCCTCTATGCAAAAATCAATCATAAATTTATTTAGATGGAACACTAATATACCCTCTCTTAAGTGTAATGAACTAATCATATTTTGAGGAATCTTGATGTGAGAGACTCAAGTTATCCTCCTCCTTTATGCATTGGTGAGGATTTCACATTCTCGCACTCTTTGATAATGATTACACAATTTCATCCATGGTGTTTATTGTGGAAGGAGTTTTTTTTTGTTTTTATTAATTCTCTTTGGGTTTTAGGCATCATTGATAAGATAGATAGCACACGTTCGAAGCTTCATAGTTTGTCATTGTCATAGTCCGCGTGGGAAATGATTATCAATCACCTTACACGTAAATCGAAGTACACACCTATCTCAGAATCTGTAAAATTGTTTTTCCAACAGATTTATGTGTTTGGAGAAGCTTTTTTTTTTCCTTTTTTTTCACGTTGCACACAAATCGAAATAAAACCCTTCTCATATATTTAACTTGACTTGTTTAAAAATACTTTTTCAACGGATTCTCAAACGAGCACACAAACCAATTCACATCGCTTAACCAAGGGGGGTTGTCCACTTGTACCAATTAAAAGTTTATGATGCCAAACGCGTTTCAACCCCTATTTTTTTTTTCCACGGGTTGTTTTGACCATTTAAATTTTGATTCTATTCAAGTGATAAAAAAATATATATCATTTCAACCATTTTTGGGAGGTGCTCATGAGTTGGAAGGAAATGAGAGGGTAATTACACTACTTGGATTCTAATTGTTTGGTCTACAAGACGCCTAATGTTCCTTTCAAGGAAGAAAAAGAACAAGAATCATTGTTCCCATAGGATTAGCGTGCAGCGATGAACAACTCAATCATTGACTTTGGGAATTTTACTTTCAGAATTGGTAGGCGCATAAAACCTTATTTATAACCTTGTTGGGTTTCAATAAGGGTTAAAACTGAGAATTTTTTAGGAAATTTTTTTTAAGGAAAATCCAAAAAAAATACCTTTTTGGATTTAAAAGTCCTCAAAATGGTCATATCAGAGATGGATTTAAAATCAAAAGCCACAAATCCAATATATTCATTCAATAGGCTATGTCTGCAAATTTAACAACGTCAGCGATATGTTAGCTATTTTAATAAAGATTTAGGTCCTTTTAGAACTATAAAATTAATTAGAGTAGGTAATATGGGTTGGGCCCATCTAGAGGGCTCGGGCGCAACTGCTATTTTTTAATTTTTAAATTGTTATATCTTATATATTTTTACATTTTTCATCTTAATAATTTTTTAAATATAAAAAGTAACATTAAATTCTATTTTTATGATAAATAATACCTAATATATTCAAAATAATATAAAATATTTTATTTTTTCATATCAACTTCCTATAATACTGTGTTTAAAATTATAACAAAATATTAATACTGATATTTTTTGAAAACTCGAAAAAAATCATTATTAAAAATTTGTTGATGGAAAAGAATCATATGACTACACAATCTTATGATAAAAATTAAAAAGAAAAAGGAAAAAAAAGAAATTTAATTTAAAAAAAATTTATAGCTAGAAACGGTGCGGGTTGCAAAAAAAGGGAAGGAGTTGGCGGGTTGGCCTGCGTCAGGCCACCAACCAGTGCAGGCAGCCCGCATTACCAATACTAAGATTAACGGTTGTATATAGATGAAATTTCGAGAAAAATACACAACTTTAAAATCATAGCGACAAAAACACCAAATGAAATTATAAGGATCAAAAGTTATGTTTACCCAATTTTATGAAGTGATTATAAAATTAAACAGCATAATTGAAAAGTTAGTAATAGTGGCTCATGAGTTTGGGTATGTATTCATAATTAATAATAATTTCCTATAAGAACTAATATTCTCCTGTTGAATGCATTGTAAGAAAACAAATGTTAATTTATGTCTCAAAATCACAATTATAAATCAGTTTTATTCAAAATCATCTCTTATCTTCAATAATCCCAACGGATACTTAAAATCTTCATAAAAGGCCATCATCACTTATGATTTGCTTTTCATTAGGGTAAGGGTAACCTTTTCTTTTTAAAAAATATTTATCATATTCTTTTTTTGGTAAAACCATTTCTTAGAGGTGCGAAAATACCCATAAATTTGTATCAAAGTGAGTCTATAACCATATCTTTCTAAGAGGTAAATATGATGAACAATACATGTGTGCAAAAATGTAAAAAAGCAGTTAAATATAACCTAATATTATTACTTTTTATGATAAGACTTACACTATTTTATATAGGGAAATTTACGATAAAGCCTCACACATGAGAATTAATGAATAAAATGTCTCAAAAGATTTATAAAATTACCATATGATTTCAGGAGTAACTGTTGAGATTGTTAATGAAGGTTGATAAGTTGTTAATGACAACCTCATCAGCTACTTCTGGGGTTTTATGATAATTTTATAAATCTTTGGAACCTTCTATTCATTAATTCTCTTATTTGGGATCTGATTGCAAATTTCCCTTATGTGTGTGTATTTTAACATTATTAGATTATATTTAATTATGATAGTATTTTTGCTACAACTTAAAATATTGATGTGGGCATTTTTACACCTCGGGTATATGGTGTTGTTGCAATTTTGGTAAAACTTTTATGAGTATTTTTTTTTTAGTTTAGCCCTTTTGTATAATAGTTCTACGAAAATATAAAATTAAATACACCCGAGACCAACGAAGCCAAGTTTCACACCCCTTTCTATTAACATTTTAATTTTCAAGAATAAATAATAAATGAATAAATAACCTGTAGCAATTCCATTTCGAGTACCTCATTTCGTACTCCGCTTTCGTCTGCTGTCTTCGTTCGATCGTCTTTGGTTCTCTTCCAACCCCGTGAATTGCTCCTCTGTCTCGCTCTTAAAGAGATAAGGGGATTCTTGGGAACATCTAGAAGGTTCCTTTTTTCATCTTGATCATATTTTATGGAGGTACGTTTCAAATTGTCTTTCTTGGCCTCAATATTTACATGTATTCATGTTTATGGTGCACTGAAATTCTGATATTTTGATAGGATAGAACCCTTGATATTGCTCTCGGTCACCGTGGAATCCCTTGAGTTTGATATTCTTCAGTTTGAATTTTGTTTGAAATGGTCTGATTAGGGTTTTATTGTTACCTGAAATTCACCTAACTCCTCCTTTATTTCAGTGGTTGAAGCAATCTGTTATGTTATTTCCTCCAGTTAATTCATTTATTTGTAACTTGTGCATCGTACTTTTTTTAAAGGGTATGTTTGATTTAGAGAGAGCTTCTAGCACATTGAAAGTATAAATGAATTGGCATGGTTTGGATGATCTTAATTCTGCTCTCTATTTGCATATGTTTGGGAATTCTGGTTGGATGATGATTTAAATTATGGCTTCATTGGCCTGTATTGGATTTCAAGGCATCTTCTGGAGTGTTATTTGTGTGCTAATGCTCCTGTAATGGAGGGGCGTATCAGCTCTTACTGAAGCTCACTATTCTACCTGTCATCACCATTGGAAAGTTCTGTTTGCATCGTCTACATTTTTATAGTTCTAGTAAGTGCACTAGGCTGTCCAGTAAGATACGATCTTACATTTTGCTGCTACAAAATTAATTTACTTGCTCATCCAGTTTTATTTTGATATGCATCCCTCTGTTTTTATGGTAAAGTTGTTTTGCTGAAGTATAATTTCTGCTACCCAGAGATAAATGATTGGAAAAGGAGTGTTAGAAGAGCGCTTTCGGCCCCGGACTTGTTCTGGGAAGAGTGCACCGAAAACTGATCAGGCCAAGGAGTATTCCAAAAATGTTTTTATTGACATAGATGGTGATCAAGTTGATGACGTGATAATTGTAGATTTTCCTGATTATGTGCAACCAAATTCGCATGGCTCTAGTGTGCAAAGTAGAGACAGGAAGTGTCCGCTTCAAAGTGTCATCAGCATTGACGATGATGAGAGTGATGAAGCAGATCACACTGAAACTATTGCTGAAGGTGGTGGGGAATTGGATAGTGATGCCTCTTCAAGCAAAATATTTTCTACTGCTCCAGGCTGTACGGGAAATTCTGTACACTTAGATATTGATGAGATTCCTGTTATCTTTGAAAAAGGTGCTCCATCTAAATTGCCAGAAAGTAGGAAATCAAGCTTTGCACGCGGGGCTGACAGAAACCGTTATGGTTTAGATTCCTCTGAAAGTGAGTCATCTGAGAGTGATTGTTCTGACTGTGAACTGTTGGAAATCTGTGAACCATGGGAAAAGGCTTCTAAAAGAAGGCGCCATAACTTCAATGATCAAGCTCGTATTTATGAGCAGGCCAGTTCTTCTGGTTTGCATAGTAATTTTAATGCTGATATCGAAATAGAAAATAGGACAGGACAGGATGCAGGAACTTCCATTTATTCTGGCCCCAGCAATGGTAAATGTGCAACGAACATAGCCCATATGGATAGAAACCAAATAGATGATGTTGATCTCAATATGGGAAAAGAATATCCCTGTAAGGATTTTGGTCAGCAAAATGACCAAGAGAGTTGTAAAGATTTTATGTTTGGGTCCAAAGAGAAAATGCAATCCTCGCACCAGAGTTCTGATTCTTTGTGTGAAGAAATGACAAGGAGTGAAGAATTCCGCCCTTGCTCCAATTATAAAAGCTCTAATGTTGCTGGTGAGTTAAATAAAGAAGCAGGTGATAAAGATTCTAAATTTATGAGCTTCACTCAAGAAGAAAGCAAAAGACAAATTGGGAGTGATGGATCTGGATTAAGGAACAGTGATTTCAATTTTCCTGACACACATACTAGCTGTGCCTCTTTCGATGAAGTACAACCTAATCAGGTTGGGATTGTTTCTCAAGAATGTTGTGTGAGGGATATAATTAATGAAAGAGAAAAACTTAAGGAAACTGATGAATATAAGCAGGCCATTGAAGAGGAATGGGCATCCAGGCAACGGCAATTGCAAATTCAGGTATTGCCTTTGTTATGTTGATATTTTTTTGTTGGTTGTATATGTATTCCTGTTTTTTCTTGGTGCTTGAGATGCACGCTGCAGTTTTACAAGGTAGGAGGGCTCAATTGGTGTAAATTCCAGTTGTTTTCTGGATATTTTTGCCTATCTTGTCTTTATATTATTGTTAGAGTTGAGGCTTCTCGTCTGTAAACTGATATTTTCCCTATAATTTGCTCTCTCTTGCTATAAAAATTAATAAAGAAAAATGTGGTCACCATAGGGCTTTTCAAATGGAGTTTTAACTTGTGACCTTTCTACTAGTCATATGATCTTGATGCTTAAGAAAAAAGAGGCTTGCAAGAATTACCCCCACACTTATTTAGTGCATTTCATCATTTAAAAATTTGGCCCCTTCATGGAGTTTTCAGTTCTCTATAATATATGAATGAATTCCTTTTAAAGACAGCATCTTTCTCTATTCACATATTGAAGGTCCATATGGTTTCTTGTGTATCGCTGTTATCAGGTCTTTATATTGTACTTTCGTGTCTACAGGTGCCTACTGTGAGTGCAGTTTTAATTTCCTATACAAGCTGTTTGCACAAGTTGGTGTTTGATAGACCTAATTGCACTTATATACTTTGTTTGCAACTTAATATTACTATGTAAATTGACTTGAATCAAATTATCATGCATGGCCATTTTTCAGGCAGAAGAGGTACAAAGGTTGCGTAAAAGAAAAAAGGCTGAAAGTAAGCGCTTATTGGACATGCAAAGAAGGCAAAAGGAACGGATTGAAGAAGTCAGAGAGACACAGAAGAAGGTTGTAATTATGTACCAAAAATTTTCTCAGAATGTTCCTTATCAAACGTATACCCATCTTTATTTGTGTTCCTTCTATTTTTCCTCCTGTTGTTATGTTTGCCCTTTTGAAAATGTGTTTTCATGCACCTACATGGAATCTTTGGCAATTGCCAAGTTTTTCTCATTCAGTATTAAATTGTGCCAAATTCAGGATGAGGAAAATATGAACATGAAAGAGCAACTGCGGATTGAAATAAGGAAAGAGCTTAATAAATTGGAGATAGCATGCGTTGACATGGCTTCATTGCTTCGTGGCTTAGGAATACAAGTAGGAGGTGGCTTTAGCCCCTTACCACAAGAGGCAAGTTGTTTTTGTTTGTATGTAGTTTGTCGCAATAAGTTGAAGATGATGTGCATTGACATGGCTTCTACGTTGAGGTGGCTTTTTTTTTTTTGTATTCTTCTGTATATAAAATGGATCTTTCTTTTTTAAATTTGTTCCATGTTTTGATAAGATATTTTTCTCTCTTAAATGGTCATTTTAGGTGCATGCAGCTTATAAACGTGCCTTGCTGAGGTTCCATCCCGATCGTGCGTCAAAAAACGACATTCGACAGCAGGTGGAGGCTGAGGAGAAGTTCAAGCTCATCTCTCGCATGAAGGAGAAATTTTTGACAACTTCATGTTTCTGACCGCTAGCAACTCATAGAATATGGTTGTTGGCGTTTTAGCTGAGATGCCTTTTTCTTCCCAGGTTATCATTTTGTATTTTTTTAATTATAGTCATTTAATTTGTTTGTTCCTGCTGTTCTCTCCCAGAAATTTGTAGCCAATTATCACCAAAAAAAAATTTATAGGAAAGTAGGGAAACAGACAAAACTATGTAAAGCTGTCTTCTGTTGGTTATAGAATGCCATTTTTTGGAGGATGGGTAAGCAGATCATCCTCGTCATTGGGGGCCACACTTGCAAGAATGAGCTTAACAACCGAAACTAGCTTGAAAGTCAAGCCTCCACATGCAAGAATGAACCTAACACTTGCACATGTTAAGCTTACTTTCTGGCAAGCTACTGAAAATTAAACTGGTCTAGGTAGTGGGCTAAGTGTTAGTTGTTTAGATTGAGGTCAATCTCAGGTCTGATCGGTGATGATTAATCAATTGTGTGGTGTGAGTCTGTGAGATTGAAGGGATAATATATTAATATTTCGCGCCTTCAAGATTTTTAGAAATAATTTGGCCCACTCCCGAGTTGCACTGGGTTACCCCATGTCTATGCGGGCTCGGAAACTTAACCCGTCCGAGTCTGAACAATTTGGTTGCCTATCACCATGCATGGTGTTATTCACCGGAAACAACCCTGTCCCTATATTGAGGTTATTGAAAAATTAGAAACAGGAATGATGTCTCCAGATGTCTCTAGGCTCTCCGGCTCACATGTGCGGCCATTGTTTGGATTATTTATTCACAATCGAATTATACATTACTGATATTTTAAGTGCATACTTATGTTACCACTGAGTAAATCTGATATCCAGCAAATAAAGCTTAGTAAACTTCGACATAAAGCTCCACTTATATCAACCATGATGAAATGACATCGATAGTGTTTTTTCGCAAAACGAGATAATCTCCTCCATATATTTTTCTCGGCTTGTGTGAAAATATCCATAAGTACTTTTCTACCGCGTTGCCAAACGGATTCAGTAATATTTTTGCAGTGGCGGCAGATGAACTTTTTATGGCTTGTTTAGTATCTGCTTCTTACTACAAACTGCCTTTTAATTGGATGCAATTCAATCAGTACTTGTGCTGTTTTTTTTTCTCTGGGAAACAATTTCATGAAACACCCTTTTGGGGGGTGGGGGGGGGGGAGCATAGAATGGCAACTTGTTAAGAGTAACCGAGAACTGGGAATAAAGTCATTTTCTTCCATTTCAATTTAATAAGAAAGATGTTTACGTAGAGAACACAAATTTGCGCCGCGTCAACTGCAAATAAATGTAACTTTGAAAGCACAAGTTCTAGAAAATTATATACTGACCCTCTCCTCTCCCAATCTACCGGAATCCTGAAGGATGGATTTGTTTAAACATAAAAGTCAAATATATTAAGTTCATCAAAATTGGTTACAAGTTAAGATAATATAATTACTAATTACAAACTAATACATTTGAAAGCAATTGAAAATCACAAGCCAGAGTTTTGTTTACCTCCTCCTCCTCCTCCTCCTTCCTTTTCCCAGTTGTCCAGAGATTTAAAAGCATGCCCTTGCTCTTGAAGGAAAGACCTTGCTTCCATACTTCTCTGCTTTTTCTTGATCAAGTAAAGCCTTCTCTTTATCCCTCGCGTCATACAAGAAAGCACTGTCCTTTCTCAATTCACTAGCAGCCAACTTCGAGTCACGTTTATGAAGTTTATACAATTTCCTCCTCTGTGCTCGTTCACGATCTGGATCATAGTCTCTACCCTTAACATAGCTGCAAACCACATTTTACATCTAATTAATAAAACGCTTGATTTAATTAATGTCAGAACCTGAGCAATGAACAGGGTAGAACTTACTTCTCCTCAAACTTCGGATTCAATAGCTTGATTG
>JANTPZ010002721.1:0-19176 GCA_025593235.1 Vachellia pachyceras
TATATATAGTTAAGAATGATGAAGAATGCAACGTACAGATGGGTAAGGCCATTTATAGTGTCTGCTCCACCAATCAAGAAGTTGTTGCCTTGCTTCTTTCGGGAGCTTCCCTTTCTTTCTCTTCTTCATGAATTCCTGCTTCAGACTGCCAAGGTATCCGCTGTATTTGCGAAGAAGTTGGCCCTTCAATTCCTGGTCGTCTGCCAGAGGATCGATCAGATTCTTCGGCACGTCCATGTCTTCTTCTGATGATCCATTCCGATCACTACCCTCACCACAAGCTGATAGTGTAAAACATGATTCGAAAGCAATAAGAACTACAATAATATGTATATAAACATATTATAATGGTCTCTCTCCGAACAACTTCAACTTTTCAAAGGACTGGTTTCACAAAAGACACCAATTACCCAGAATTCAAACAGCAGGATGCAAGTTACAACCGAGTATAAAAACCTTAAATATTGCCAAGTAAATTCAAAACATGAGATGGTGAGAAATGAACATAAGGCCACACGTAACACGTTGAGAAGTATGTTCTTCACATTCTCCTAGTTCCAACATCCCAATAAAAGTCTGGACTCACTAGTTCTTATTATTTATTAAGGAAATATCGTTCTTATTATTTACTGAGGAAATGTCACTAAAATCTTAGGCTCGTAAACATGTACCGACTATTCTTAAAACATGCCATCATCTCTTTATTGGCATGCAGGACCAACACAGATAACACGAATGAAGCAACCTATATATGTGTGTGTGTGATTAGATGAAAAGGCAAAACACAAGTAAAGCACACAATCATTAACAAGTTAGATACAACCAAAGTAAAAGTTGTTGATTATCATTATTTTTAAGTTAAAAGAAATCTAGCTACGTCTATGAAACCCTACTTTTTGTACCAGCACACCATTACTTCAAAGCAGAGACAGATAGGAAAGAGAAGGTCTTCACCAAATTAACTAACGAAGGATACTTTATCAATAATTAAAACCAGGAACTCTAGTAATTAAGCCTAGAGGGAGCTTCTTTATATGCAGAGATGTCTGGGTCCCAACTCCCAAGTGGCTGGCTGCACAGATATGCATAACAAGTCTCAAGAAATCAAGTTGAAGTAGCTTCAAACAGCAGCTCAAAAAATATATGTATAATTATCACGGATAATTTAATTATCACAGATTCAGGAACTGCTAAATAAGACACCTTTTACAGGTGAACAGATTTGTTTGGTTAGATAATAATTATGCTAAGAATTTATTATACTTTTCATATGGCTCACAAAATGGACACTTCTACATTTTTTTCCTTTTAGCCCTATGTACAGTGGAAAAAAGATGCATTGTTTATATCTAATTAGAATTACGTAATGCAATTATGCACTATAACCTATTCATCATTCACGTTAAACAGTAATTTAGCAGCCAAATTTGACTCGGATTGATTGATGGCTGCGACATTGAAAATTTCAATCAATATAAGCATTATAAACATATAAGATATGACATTGAGAAGAGATTAGAAGTTATATAACTAACTAGAAACCTAATTAAGCCACACAACTTAAATTTCTATATTTATCACTTACCAACATAAATAAATAGAATGAAAACCGTATGCCTTTGTTTTTCAAGTTCTATATATCAATCACGAAAAGAAAACGGTGGTCCCGCATGTGAAAAATTAGCTAGACCTTCATAGAAAAAAATGAAGATCTTCGATTGGTCACGAAATTATATTTATTCTTAAATTCTCTACTCGCAACAAATAAGTTCAGCCCAGAAAAGTTTTTGAATCACAGTAAATGACTAGAATTAGTATATTACTACATTATTTTCCTTCTGCTTCAGTCTTATGAGGCTAAAGAAAAGGTTAAGATTAAATAAATAATTTATAATTATCTTTCTTCAATGGGAACAAAAATACAGTTTCCTCGAGACATAATTATGGGTCTTTTAACCTGAATAACGCCTGCACCTGCTCAAATAGCTTCAGGTCACTGTGTAACCGTTCTTTATCTGCATTTTTTTTACATTTCCAATGATCTTGAAAACTGTGTACATAGCCAACCTCGCAATTGCCATTACTGGGCACAATGTCTGGAAGAAACCCTAGCTTGTTAGAAAAACCTAAACCTACAGTCCCAGATGTCCCCATGCCCGGCCTTTTGGTTTCTTTTTCAAGTTCCTTCATTATATTAAGAATCAAAACCACCAATCCTGAATCTCTACTCATCAGTAAAAGCTCATCAAAAGGAGAAACACATAGACAAGGATGGTTATTAAATCGATATTGAGAATATATGTCAATATCAAACCATGCATGAAATATATGTCTGTATGTATAAAGAACATATGAGCAAGATAACAACAAAAGATCATTCAATGCACAAACATCGAGAAAGAGGGTCAGAGGGCAGAGCCATTTAGGTACCAATCCATCTACGTCTTGACAGAAATTACACGACTTGGGCATAACATCCTTACAAGTTTTTCATACTTCTTCATAATAATAAAAGACTAGATTTACATGTTAAAAATTAAGAAGGAAGCCGCAAGTAATTGAAACACTACCATAAGATGAGAATTTACGAGCTAGTTTCTCTACCGACAACAACATCGAAACCTTGATCCTCCGAGGCAAGACATGCATGGTCATTAGATTAAGCACACAAGAAATACCGACCCGAATGAAGAAATAGAATGGGTTGCCATACATCGAGCTTTACTAAAGTAAAAGCATAATCAATAATATATTATATAATCGAGGCCTAAAAGTTTAGCATAACCTAGCTTTATCCATCTTAAGTAAAGCCCGACACCGACTTCAGAGTTTTAGGGCCAGGCCGAACAAATGACATTCTCTAACTGGACTCATGGAACAAAACAAACCTACTTTACTAAAATGAACACAATATGTTAATCTTCACTACCACCCCATTGACATGCGGAGGAAAAATTTTTGCTGCATAAAAAAAAAATCTGCTTTTCATGTTAAAAATCCAGAAAAACGAAACAGAAAAAAAGGGGACTGAACTGTGTGAGCTTTGAGATCCAAAAGCATGTTTGAGAGAGAGCAAAGAGAGAAAGAGAGATCGTTAATCACCGAAGTCTGAAGAAATAGTGAGAGCTTTGAACTGAGACTCGATGGTGTGAAGGAAGTGCATAGCTTCCTTGAAGGGTTTTGAGAGCTCTTGCTCATACTTGGTCAGCATCTCGCAATATGCCTCCATAAACTGATCCAGTGCCGGATCTTCTCCGATACTCCCCGACCCGCTGCCGCCGGTCATTGTTAACGCAGACGCAAATGCTTCCTCCAACCTCGCCACCGCTTCCGGCGGCGCTCCAACCTGCCAAGTTTTTATCATTTTCCACAAAAAATGATACGTCAGAACTGACTCGAGATAAGATTTACTAATTAAAATTCCGTTTCAAAGTGTTCCGTAATAGCTTCTTTCTTTATTAAAAATTAAAAATTCCATCATAGCTTTCCACCAACAGGATAATAATTATTAACGAAAGCAGCAGATCCGAAGTTTGTAAAAGAAAGCAAGCGTACAAAGACTAGTAAATTATGCATAATTTCTCGTCAATGGATGTCTGCGTTTGCTTCTTTCTTCTTTACTTTAGGTCAAGAAGCATCAAAAGTAGAGTCAAAATCAATCTGTTTCTTTCTTCTTTTTTGTTTCATCTTTCTAACCTTTTGACAATTAACGTAGGCAGACAAAAGACGATGATAGTGAGGATGAGCCATGATCTTCGCTTTAGCGGCAGAAGAGGATGAGGAGGAGCTAGCGTTGTTGTTGTTGGCGTCCATGAAAAAGGAGACTAACCCAGAACCGTTGTTGATGTGGTTTTGGGGTTGATGATTAGAAGTGTTGGTGCAAGAAGGAGGCAAAGGAAGGAAAGGGGTACCGTGTGTGGGAGAAGCATTATTCATAGGATTAGGACTGAATGGAATTTGATGGGAAACATTATGACAAGTAGTCACTAAAGGCATCATCATCATCATTGGATGAGACGAAGCACACAACCCACTACTACTACTACTACCATGATTACTGTTTTCCCCAAAACCCATCACACATGAAGCCCCGTTAGAACCACCTTCTTCCATTCTCTCCATATCTCTCTCTCTCTCTCACTCACTCACATTCAAACTATAACCTTATCTTCTCTGGATCCCTCGTTCTCCACTATACCTGCTGCTTTTGTTATATGTATTGTTTGTGTGTGTCTAACACATACTCATGAACAATACTTTTTCTCAGTCTATCTCCCTCTTGGTAACGTAATATAGGGCTATCTCCCGGGTTTTGTGGGAAGTTTCAGGCTTTTTTACAGGAAAATCCTAGATATATACTTGGTTTCTGTGGTAAAGCCTGAGAAGATTTTGTTGAATAGGTGTGTTAATTTTATAGTATTATTTTTCTCTCTGTGGGGGTATGGCTGGCAGGGCAAGAAATTGCAGAGAAAGAAAGGGTAAGTTGGAGTTGCAGCAGAAGACACGCAGGATATAGACTAGAGAGAGAAAGAGAGATGGGAGATTTATTAAACTTGAGCTATTAGAAAAAGGAAAAGAGAAGAAAGAGGGATTTTTGTTGGTGTGAATAGTAAGATATTGTTGAACGCACGAAGCTTTATTAGCTTCCCAATGAAAAACTCTCTCCCTCTTTTCTTGCACTAAACTGATCACACTGCCATGGCTACTGCCAACAAGAGCGAGAGGGAGGGGGGACGAACGATCAAATCGAGGATGTTCCAACAAGTCCACCTGCTTAGCTAATACTCCACGATGATCTGCTCAGGCCATAGGTTTTCGGAATACGGAATCGCCTTCTTGTTTTGTTTTTTCAGTAAATAATAAATAAATTACTCTCTTTCTGTTAATGAAATTATACATGACGAAGAATATACGTATTGTAAAGCACACGTTTAGATTTTGCCATATCTCCCCCATTCTGTCTACTTTTATTAGCAGCCCCTCCTTCAATATTCTGTCTTCTCTTTAGTCATTTCTGAACAAAAAGGAAGCCCCTCACCTGTACCGAGAATCTGTTTATTTTAGACACACGCATATATATATATATATATATATAGTTATCAGCCTCTATTTTCTATCTTCTTGCGGTGTTGTACTGTTCATTGGGGTTCATAATTGCGAGTGTGTATTCTTTTCTTGTTCTGAACATGATGATGCATGTCTTCTTTTCTCAATCTTTCTTTCTGTCTTGTTTATTTAGTGTGTCACACAGCATCTAATCTAATCCGAGATTATTTACTATGGAAAAAAGCGAGTAAAGCTGGTAAAGCTAGTGGCACAGTCCGAATGTCCCTTCGATCACTCACACCCCTCTCTCTTTCCTCTCTATATAGAGAGAGAGTATAGAGAGAAGGAGATATGTTGAGTGGATTATTCATTCTCTTATGCTCATTGGAGATAAAGGTGTGGATTGGAGAGTAGCATCACTTGCTGTGAAATACCGCAGTGATTTGTGTAAGCACCTTCTCCCTCGGGTTACGTACATATGTCAGCCTGCTTCACCTGGTCTCCCACCACTTCGAGGATGAAATAGAAGATATAACTCTAATTTTATATTTTACTTTCATCCAAACCCTAATTTTTTGTGAAGTAATTTTATTCTTCATATTTTTAATTTAATGTAATTTAATCACTTTCCTAACTTTTAATCAATTCTTTTTAAGAAAGATTAATATTTTAATCCTTAACATTTAACCTACTTATAATTTAATCCCTTAAATTATTTAATGAAATTAAACCAATAAAAATAAGCTTTTAAGTCCATTCAACAACTTTTCATTGAATCCACAAGCCAAGTTTATTTATGTTGATTCATCTATTTAGCATCAAATAGAATATATATTTTAGGGTTATTATAGAGTCAGAAGAATGAAAATTTTTCGCTATATCTGAATTTCATGAATACAACATTTCTGATTCAATTTTTCATTAGAATTCTAGAAATTCAATTAATTTTTTAAAATTCATCCATTAATGCATGAAATGTCACATCTTATTTTATAGCATTTTTTAGGTCAGAAGAATGAAATTTTTTCATTGTTTTAGAATTGTTCGGAAGCAACTTTCACAATTCAATTATTTGTTAAGATTTTAGAAATCAAGTTTATTTGCAATAATTCATCCATTTGTAACCAATAAATTGAGTCGCAGAAGTTTACGATAATTCAAGTTTATTGTAAATAAACTTTATTTCTGGAATCCTCATGAATTGTGATTTTCTGACCCAAGCAAGCTTTAAGATAAGATGTGTCATTTATTTCCCGAATAGATTAATTTTAAAAAATTAATTGAATTTCTAGAATCATCATGAGAATTGAGTCATTAGGAGTTGTTTTCATGAATTTCAGACACATCAAAAAAAAATTATTCTTCTAACTCTAAACTAGCTTTAAAAATATATATATCCTTTCTGACTATAAATGGATGAATTATTGTAAATAAACTTAATTTCTACAATTCTTATAAAAAATTGTTGAGGAACTTAAGGGACTGAATTATAAGTAAGTTAAAAATTAGAGACTAAAATATTAATTTTTTTAAAATAATTGATTATAAGTTGGGATGAATAAAATTGCACCAAATTAAAAATTTGAGTGGCAAAATTACAACAAAAAAATAATATCACGGATATATTAACTACATTGCCCATCTTATTTTCTCCTTCATTAATCATCAACTTCTGGCGAAAATGGTGGATTGATTATCTTTCCATCGACAAAATAAAAAAAAGACAGAAATAGAACGGGAGGAAGCATGTGATGTGGCCACATCTTAACTCATGTAATATAACTTATATTTTATATTAACTCATGTTATTAATAATGTCTTAATTTAACATTTTATATGTATGCATAAACCTCGTTTCTCTATGTGGCCAGTTAAGATTGCTAATAGATTGTGCATGTTTGGCTTAAACAAATCTTATATCACATACTTACTTTGATTTATGTAAAATCATTTTTTTAAAAGATTCACAATCACACACATTGTGTCCGTTTTGGAATCCGTTGAAAAAAATATTTTACACAAACTGAAATAAACATGTAAGAGAGGTTTTGTCTCGACTTATATACATTGTGTAAAAAAAGTGGAAAAAAACCCTCCCAAACACACGATTGTGTGGTGTTATTGTGCTTTATCAGCGGTTACGTTTATATATAAATTATTGTGCTTTACCAGCGGTTACATTTATATATAAATCGTTAATTAAAATTTTAAAACTAAACTAAGATGGTTTATCCCATCTTCATTTTCCAATTATTAAAAGGCTCCATACCATTCAATCTATCATCCCACTGTGGAAATAGCATTGTTTATCCATGTCTAAACTAAACCAAGATGGTTGTGTTGTTAGATTCTCTGTTTTGAAACTTTTATATGCTATAAATTAATGTTTATATGAATATCTTTTACATACAACTTTTTAATAAATAAGATTACTTACAGTTATATTTTTAAAAATATAAATAGAGTGACAGTTTTTAAAGTAGGTATAAAAAACGTATGAGACCAAGAATAATAGGGCAAAAGTGAGTGGTAAGTTGTGACAAAAAAGGGAAGGCAATTGCGAATGGTGGTGGTGAAGGTTCTTGAGAGTAAAGACAATTTAAGTAATTGTTTAGCTTCGTTGGCAAAAAAAAAAAGTAATTGTTTAACTCCAAATATGACGATCCATCCAATCACTGGGCCCATAATTTCCTCACACCTCTTTTTTTTTTGGTGCAAAATTATTGATTATTCCATTTATCTTTTATGAAAGTCATTCAATTTTCCCCCAAAAACAACAAGCTGTAGCAAAATCATAGAAGAGGGAAAAAGAAAGCAAGATGATTCAGAGTATTACAGTCCTTGCATATGTTAATTTTAAGATGTTCTACACCTTAATAATAATGAGTCTCAAAAAATAGTGTTGGGCTATCCATTTAGCGTATAAATTTGTTTATCTAAATATAAGTTCACAGGAAATCAACTTCCTTATCTTACGTGATTTTTTTACCTTGTTAGAAGTACTACTTAAAGCAGTATAGCCAGAAAAAGGGTATTTTCTCTTATCCTTTAATACATGAACTAAAAAGACTAATTTACTGAGTTTGAAAAAATTTAGTTACATGTAAAAAATGTGAATTGATTTCCCTTAAATATTACTTAATTATTTGTATTATAAACCATTATTTTGATTTTTTTATTATATGCAATCAATTAAAAAATTTAAAATACAAATTTAATAAATAAAGTAGTTTAAAATTTTATATTTAAAATTAAAATAAGTCTCCCGTATTTTGTTAATATCAAGCTCCAGCAGTTTATCCATTTTAATTTGCTCAATCACTGACAACATCCAGTCAAATTACATTATAAATTAACAAAAATAAATATTATTATATAGTACACAGGCACATTATTTGCTCCTGCGCATAGTTTGAGACAAAAACATGTTTTAGAGTATGAAGAAGACAGAATTATACCATATATTTATAAAATGTAGATATGGATGGAGCAACCAGTGATTGATTCGATATCAGCTAAAGTGATCCTTGGACATAAAAGTGGAGTCTGAAATGTACCATATAATGTCGTTTAAGGCTATAATGTAAATCAGTTTTTTCAAGTAATTTTATCTTAAATGTATATAAAAAATAGTTTTTAAGTGTTGGATGGACGTTATATATATACTGTACAGATAAACTGTATGTATATACGCAAAGGGAGGGAGAGGGTGTGTGGGTTTTATTTGTAGGCCAAGGAGCTAGGTTGAAGAGGAGTACAAATCTAGGGTTTGGCAAACAGGATATTGATGATTACTGGTTAGGGTTTTTACTTTTTAGGGTTTGGAAAGTCTGCACTGTTGGCGTTTGGGAGAGACGTCACTGCTGCGAATGTGATGGTCATGGTGGGGAAGGAAGTAGCAGACACACTTATTTGTAAAGAGATAGAATAAAGCTCCTTCCCTTCAAAACCCTACCCCTACTGCCCTACTCCATAGCCTTATTCTGATATCTATATACACACAGACATATACCAGAATATTTAACAAGAGTAATCAATTTATCTAACTTGAGTTACCCATGAATGATATGCTTCAGAGTTGATCTGGGTTTTAGTCTGATAGATAACGACAACAAAGTCCTCAAACATAATCAACCTGCTGCGGATTTGTTGCATTCAATTGGAATTGAAATTCTTTTAATTTTGAAGATGAGCGTTTTCATTTCCCTCAATGCATTTTCTTCTTGCTCACTTGCTTTATGTCACGTCCGTGACAGTTGCATGATAGACATAAAAAAAAGTTTATTATTTTTATTTTTTCCTGAATATAATAAAATAATATTAAAATAAGGAATAGAAGAACGAAGAGGAAAAAGGTGACGAACC
Organism: Vachellia pachyceras; assembly: GCA_025593235.1. Classification (NCBI taxonomy): domain Eukaryota; kingdom Viridiplantae; phylum Streptophyta; class Magnoliopsida; order Fabales; family Fabaceae; genus Vachellia; species Vachellia pachyceras. The sequence continues at coordinate 9,412 of JANTPZ010002721.1, forward strand.
ATTAACATCACCAACGTTTGGTCCCCAAATCGCAACCTATCCTTTCACAATCAAACGAAGGATTATACCTACAAGGCAAAAAACCCTTGCACGTATGTGTATATATATCTCGTACAATTAATCTTTTTATACTAAAGTATACCATATTCAATCTTATCACGTCATATTTAAATATTATCTGATACAAATCTTTTAAATAATTATCACTAGGTATTTGAATTAGTTCAATATACAAATTTACACATGTTTAAATTATCGGTTGAAGTTAGAAAATTTATTATATATGAATTAATTATGTAAGATTAAAGGTGATTCTCAAATAATATTTCAAACATACCTTTATAAATGATATAACTTCTTTCTAACTAACAATAAAAATGATTTGCAGCATTATAAGGAGTTTGAATTATAGACTTGAATTAATGTTGGATGTGACGTTGCAATAATTAAGGCGGAGTGGCTTAATGAGACATATTGGATTTTGACGTGGCAGACTGTGGGATAAATGTTTATTTCGGAATATAATTTTTCAGCATAATTTATGATTTATCTATATAAATATATAATAGAAGTTTTATCTTAACTTGTATAAACATATTTCTGCAACATCATTATAACCAACCTTAAAGATCAAAATCAATCTACACCTCCCCCGACCATCTCTCCTCCCTTTAGGGGTACATATATCTCATATTGAATACGATATTGAGTCGTTTGGAAATACGATAGAAAAGTACTTTTACGTAAGTTGAGGTAAATATATGAATGAAATTATCTTATTTTACAAAAAAATACTGTTAAACTGTGTTTAAACTTTCCAGAAGCTGGGCCAAATGGAGTCAATATCTGTTTGAAGCACAATCGATCATTAATTATGTTGTGGGTTAAGTATTTAAGACATATCTAAAATCGTTGAGTTTATAAATATCCTAGTAATTAATTACTGTTAATCCATACAAAATTAGTTCAGTTGATCCAACACAGCATTAGCAAGGCAAAGGTATGTTAAGGCATACATTTTCCTTCGTTGTATTAATGACATAGCTATCTTGCCTCTCCGCTCACCAAAGATTTGCTGGCTGCTATAATTAGTTTATTGTCCAAGATGGATTTCTTGAACTTATATAAATTTCCTATAATATTATATGACTTTTTTCCCTTTCATTTATAATGTCATAAGCTACATTCCTCTTCACGATCTTGTCTCATCTAATTTTTTTTTCTAGATTAATCATTGAATAGCATAAAAAATTAGAGTTCTAACATGTTAAATGTAAATATCTTAAATGTCTTATAAAAATAAAGTTTTTAATCAGATACACGTATATAGAGATCAATTTTGATTCTTCTGGTTGAATATTGATCTTTATTGCTGGCCCGCGTTTTGATAGTGATGAGAATGAATTGTCTAAAGTTCATTCAACAATATTATAAGATACTGGTAACGTATAGTTTAAAAAAAAATCAGTGACTCGATCTCGATGCCTGACTCTATGAATTAATCCTTGACTAATCATCTATCAGCCTAGTTAAATGCTTGTTTGGTTATTCTGTTATAACATAATTTATTCTTTTATAGTAATTCGGCCACCAGCTTTACACACATAAAAAAAAAGAGACAAATTCATTTTTGTTGATGATTGATTAATTAAGCGTGTTTCCTTTGACTTCCGTCTAACTTTGGACGTAGGGACACAGAAAGAAGAGAAATAATAAAGTGGAAAATGCGTAACATCCTATCTTATTATGCAGAATCATTCATATTTTCATTGTTACTGTGAAAAATATTTTTAAAAAAACTGCACAACCCTTTCATACCTTTTCTATATAACTCCCCTCCATTATCTTTGGCAAATAACAATAGCATATAGCAGAAGTAGTATTGTTAACTATCATCAATTTTTCAATACAATCGTTTAGGTTGTCTTTATCAAAATTGTTAATTTACTGTTAAATACGAAGATTTTAGTTTAATTAGTAAGAATGTGATTCATATTTCCTAAATTTACAGTGTTAAATCTCATGTTGCCAATATAATAATTTGTTTTTGACTCGTAAGTAAATAACTCTGTATGTACTCATCTGACCCATGGATATATCATAACTATACATAAAAAGGACAAACAAGTTCCAAAAAAAAAAAAAAAAAGGACAAACAAGTGTATAAACAAAATGGTAAGAAGGGAAAAAAAAAGGTATGTCCACATCTTAAACCCACACGTAAATAATGGATCTGTTTGAAAAAGCGGTAGAGTAATATTTTTACGTAAGTCGGGGTAAATATATGGAGGAGATTATCTCGTTTTAAAAAAAAATACTGTTAAACGTACTTTTACGTGGGAGTTAAATGTTTTCAAATAAACACAATATCGCATCGAATAATTAAACACAGTTAAGCTGAATGGAGGTGATAATTATATATCCGGCCAAGAGCCTGAGTTCAACTATGCGAGTTGAAAAAAAAAATTACACTAATTAATTTTTAGATTTGAAAAAATATACACTTTCTCTAAGAGCTTGTTTGGATGTAAGGTTGGAAATAGCTTTTACAGATTCCGAGGTAAAACCTAGGTTTTGGAGAATATATTTTGGAAAATAGCTTTTACAGATTCCGAAGCAAAATCTAGGTTTTGAAAAGTGATTTATGTTTGTGAAGTTATTAGCTTTACGGATTCCGAGGTAAAAAAGTAGGTAGGAAAGAGGAAAGTAAGAAAGAGAAAGAGAAATAAAGTAGGAAAGAGGAAAGAGAAAACCTAGGTTTCAAACTGCGGTTTTGTAACCAAAATAACTTTTGAGAAAAAAATTTTGCTTGGACAAAACCTCGGTTTTGAGGTAAAACTTAGATTTTGAAACCAAACTTAGATTTCAAAAGTGGTTGCCAAACAAACCTTAAATCACATATGCAAGAGCCCGTATTGAGACTTATTTTTACTCTAAATGTAAAACCTTAATATATTTTTTTTGGCCAACAAAATCTTAATATATTTAGTCATTTAACTTTATAACATTTTTCATAAACTCTTCCTATGGACTACATATTAAATAGTTATCCATCAAGAGAGTAGTTATTTCTAATGCATATGATTAAAATATTTATCATAAGAAAATCACCACACTTTTTTTATAAATAACGTAATTAATTTCCTTTGATACTTACAACTTATTTATCTAATCATCTCTAACATTTAAAGCTGGAAAAGTGATATCCCCATCCTATTTATTTATAAGGTAGGAAGGTAATTTTTTTATCTTATTTACAAACATATTGTTAGATATTTTACAGGCATGTGAGTAGATTCTATTTTCCAAGGATATAATTTATATGAAACAAGAATAAAATTAAAAATTGTTTATATTTTATTTATAATTAATGAGATTTAAATAATTTTTTATTTCAATACAATATAAGTAGAAACTGAGTTAGTTCACTTTGGAATTACGTTTACCTAAGTTTCATGCAAAGGATTCAAAACCATCCGATGCACCGTACTCAAAATGTATACGTCCTCTCAAGCATTGCATTCATTAAATCGAAAGAGGTGATGAAGTGATAAGCCATTTGATTGGTTTTTCTGGTAGACATCACATAAATTGTCAGAATCGTTCGATGGGGATGAAGATCGAGAATGGAAAAACCAAGCAAGGAGGGCCTTTTGATGTGTTTGGTATTTAAAATGAAATATTAGCCTATTAACCACAACAAAACAAAAAAAAAGCTTGTCATGTTAGCTTCATTTTCAAGACACACAACCTCTCATCAATCATGCTCTCCACTGCATGTTACTTACTAGTTACTCTCACTTTTCACTGCCTTTCCCTCTTCATAATTCAGTTAATACACTCGACTTCATCAAATTTGGCTCCGTTTTTTCTTATATAATACTATGTACTTATTTGAGAATACCGTTTTCCCAACAGTACACGTAAGTCAAGATAAAACTATCTTGAAATACGTAAAAATCATCTTGAAATTTATAAAAACCATATTGAAATTCGTAAAATATCTCGAAGTCTGTAAACTCCTTTCTTCCAACGGAATTCTAAAACATACCCACTATCCAAATTTAAACAGGAGCAAATCTTTCAATATGATTTTCAACAGGAGCAAATCTTTCAATATGATTTTCTTGGGTGAAGTACGAGAAGTGGATATTGCCAACAGTCAAATGTAATATTCCTTGGAGCATTGAGGGTCAAAGATAAACTCCTCAATCAAATTGTCATCACGTACAATGAAATTAGGACTCCAACGTACTAAATCACTCTTGTTCATTATCGCCAACTTAAGTTGATAATAAAATCACTCTTGTTCATTCTCACCAAGTTAAGTCGATAATAATATTTGACTTTTAGCAAAATTATATCTTTAAGTATTCAACTTTACACAGTTTTATTTTGATGCATTAAGTTTACGATACATCTTTTCAATCATTCAATCTCTGATCTATTTGAAATTTTATATGCTAACAAAGCATTTTTATTGCTGGAATATTATTTTAATTCTTAAAAACGATTGAACAAACAAATTATTTCAAATTAACAATTTTGGAATTAAATAACTAAAAAAGATATTATATAAAATTAATGATCAAACCGAAATCTTGTATAAAGTTATAGGATCAGATATAAATTTTTAAATTGACTGTTTAGAGTTATAAGAATTAAATGTGCGTGTGTGTTGAAAATTAACGTATTTCATTGAACAGTAAGGTATTCTAGTTAAATGTTTTTCTTTTTGGCCAGAACTAGTTAATTCAATTCTTTTTAAGGTGTTCACCAAATATAAAGCTGATTTAAACAAAATTAAAACTTATTAAATACCCCTTTTAGCCAAAAGTAAAAGGAGAGACACTGATTAAACCTTTTGGAGTTTGGGGTAAAATTAACGAATTATCAATGACGGAGATGTGATAATTACATTGTTATGGACAGCTAAAAGATGAAAGATAACACTGTTACTGCACATAGTTTGTGAATAAGCTTTAAGGAACCAACCAAATTGATTAAAGCAACTTTAATTAATGAGGATGGTGTTAGCTCTTTAAGGGTCCAAGTTAATAAATCAAATAGTTGAATTTGACAGCAACATCAAAGCTTTTGTGATATTTTCTCGTTGATTTTGCTATCCCAATCACATCACGCATCCGTAATTTTTTTCTTTTGCTCTCGTTCCAAAAGATATAATTAAACATCCCACTTTTAGACCCATTTTTTTTATATTCCAATCACATCGATGTTTTCCTGTAATGATTTTCATAAGTACAACACAAAGTTTGCCTTGAATTTAATTTAATTAACATTTCCCCCTCTCTATCTCTCCATTAATTTCTTCACAGTTTTCATGCAATTTTATTTATTCATTCGTTTATTAATTAGATGGGCAGAAACTTTAAGCATGTTAATTATAACACTATAAACTATGACTAATTTCCTTCTAGTAGAATTAATTAAAGTGAAGTAGCAATTAATTAACAATGGTGGGGTCCAAGCTTTTCACTAAACATTTGAACGTTATCTGTGCGCCACATGAGAAAGCCTACGAGATTATGGTTAATTAATTTTACTTGGGAAAGTCATGTGACACCTTAATTATGATTTAGTTGAAAAGTTAGTTAGTGTAGGTTATGTCAATGAATGTTGTTTCACTGATACTTGGCTCGATTTTTCCAACATGAACCAAATCTTGCTTTATATATCCATCAAAATTATTATTATTATTATTATTGCTATTATCTTTCTGTCAAATAGCATTTGTAGCTTCCGAATATTTATTAATTTTCTTGCTAAGATAGATATCATTATATTTTTTTCCATTGATTCTATGGCTGTCCTTCTCACTTAGACCTCAACTAGACTTTGCTCTATTTGTATTACTATTATCACTTATATCACTTCTTTTTTCAAAGCCTTTATTTTTGGATATTTTGATTGGGAAAATAAGGCACTTCGGATAATTTTAGAACAATTAATTAATTCACAGAAATGGTGCATATTCATTTCTATTTCTTACTGGCATGGATTGAGTCTAGACAATCAAACCAAATGCTTTTTAAATAGAGTATTTTGGATGTCTAACTAGAGTATTCTTTTCCTTAAAGTTTTCCTCAATCTTTTAATTCAAACCAAATGTTTTTTAATTGATGCAGTTTCACTTTTATTCCGTAATGATATTATAGTTTCATTTAAACAGTCTCATTTTTATAAAAAGTTACTCAAATATTTTCTTTCCCTTCTTAACTTATATTTATCTAACCATTTGAACTTAAAAATTTATATTCCTTGTGAAGAATAAAACTAGAGTTTAAATTTAAATAATCAAATTAAAATTAATACTAAATGTAAAGAGTCGGAAATGGAACTCGAAATAAAGTGTCGACTGAAAAGCAAATAAAGGAAGGAAAGTAAAATCTAAAATGAACTTAAGCCTTAAATTTGAGTTAACATAGAACTAGAGAATAAAAAAAACATGAAATCAATTTAAAGAACATATACTTGTGTTAGCCTTTTTGGATTTGGAAAGATATGAAGATCAAATTTTTAAATAAATTTTATTAGCAATTATTTCAAATAAGAAAACTGAGGTATTCACACAACATTTAAGTCACATCTTAAAAAGTAAAAAGGAAAAATAAGTTTCCTTTTGTGGGCTAGTTTATGCCATAATGATGCAGTATGACTAGTAAACTAGCCTTATTGACAATTTGGGCCCGCAGCCTAACAAATGAAATAAATAAAAAATTAGAGAAACTAATCCGGAAAGAATATTGATTTACTAGACATACCCTCCACAAAATTTATTATTTTTTATCAATCTTAAAACATAAGCCCCAACTCAAAAAGGAGCACCCGATCACAACCATTAAAAAATGTTGGCCGAAATTATTAAAAACTACCGGCTCAATATTCATTTTTGGCCCTTGGATCCTATTGATGGAGTTCGATCTACTGCCCAGTCTTTTTAACGACCCGCCTCTTGGGCGTAAGATCTTCGTATACCATATGTTAATTATTGAACCCATTAGGTTATATCCAGTCAACTTCACCTAAAATATAAACCATCGAGTTTATAAATAGATGTTTTAGCAAAAGATCTTGAAATGCACCAAACTGCACTAGCAAGAGTTTGTGAAAAATAACTTGTTGGCTGGAAGGGAATACATTTTACCTTCGAGATTCTATCTATCTATGAAAGGGGAAAAATTAATATTGGGCTTGTTTAGATAGTTCATTAAGAGAACGAACACAGATTCCAAGGTAAATATGTAAGAGAAATTTTGTCTCAGTAAGCGCACGAATGGCTTTTGGGGAGGTCGTTTATATAACTTATATAGCTATAAACAAGGAAAAAACAAAAATACCCATGATTGAATCATTAAGCATTTTTTCCGCTACAAGTCAAATCAGATCAAGCTGGTTTCCTTTGCCAGTGGGAAAGGAGCTTCGGAATTTCTGATTTGCTGCGGCACTAAGTAAAGCTTTTCGCCTATTGGAGCTACTATCCATATATTCTTGCAGAGGTGGAAGACAAGCTTCATCTCCATCTTTAGATACTTTCCCTCGAATAATCTGTCAGTCACAAAGGGATATTTTTATATGAACGTGCCATATAGAATCAATACATAAGTATACCTGAGACGCTTCCGCTGGAATAAGTACAAACAGATTTTTCATTTTTATAAAAAAAAATTATAGAATTTCTCACATGGGAAATATTCTTTACCTTTGATGCCCAGGACCTTTCAGCTTGCAGACAAACATCTCTGATGTCTCTTCCAGACATGCTAGAAAGGTGAGAATCAACGAGGTAAGAATGGAAGTGTAAATAAAGGTTTCAGTGATTATAACATGTTGAGGCAAGGATTAAAATATCAAACGTACCCTTCTGTAACTCTTGCAAGTTCATCCAATTCTGATTTTGTAAGGTGCTTGGCATATTTGGCTGCTATTTCCTTGCGGTTATCATGATCAGGCAGGTCAAAAGTGATCATAGTATCGAACCGACTAAAAAACATAGAGAACTAACAATCAGGAATTAGGATTTACATGACCAAGTCTGGTTTACAAGCCACAAATCAAATTGTCCTCAATCTTACCTGATTAACGCTGGATCAAGGTCTTGCTTTCTGTTTGTAGCGCCAATGACAATCACTTTCTTATCCTGCTCGAACCCATCAATCTGCACAAGTTGGCTTTTCCTGTTAATTACTAGCTATTTTCTAGTACATCCACACCTATGAAGCACGGACGCTTCAAAATTGCTTGACATATTCGTGTCAGCATCATATCCAATGCCAACACGCACAGATACTCCTTAGATACATATCAAAAAAGTATTGCAAGGCTTTTTTTAAGAAAATTATTTTTTTTAAAAAAATGATGTGTATCGAATACTTCAAGAATTCTTAGTTGATATTTGAGGTTCTTTCTTTTAAAAAAATTTGTTTAATAGTACAATGTTAAAGCTCATTTATTAGAATGTTTTCCTCTTGTAGATTGCCTTTTATAACTCTTTTGGAACTTCATTTAAAAATACTTTTTATGGAATTCAGGGTAAAACTTAAGTTTTGAAAAATAGAATTTGGGAGAATAGCTTTTATGGATTCCAAAACAAAACCTATGTTTTAAAAGGTGATTCTGTTTGGAAGTTATTGGCTTTTACGGAGTTCGAGGAAAAAAGTAAATAGGAAAGAGAGAAAGAAAAAATAGGAAAGAGAAAATTTATAATGAGTGTGATTTGACAAAAAAATAACTTTTCAAAAATTTAGGTTTCAAACCTAGGTTTTGTAACAAAACCTAGATTTTAAAAAAATGTGAGTACTTAGACAAAACCTAAATTTAAAAAATGGGTTCCAAACGAGCCCTTAATCTTGCAAGAAATCAGCGAAGATGCATGGGATTACTTTAGTAGAGCTAGAATTTTGGATCTGGCCTGCCAAACTTATCTTTTTGATAAAGCTTATCCTCTTTACAGATGACGGCTAGGAAGGGAAGGGATTGATGCTATTCCTATTAGCAAGCGCTACGCAATGGGCAACTAGGCATTAATTGTAGTAATAATATAACCATGTATTTTTTGGTATTTAGTATTATTAAAGGACTGTAAAATTACGCTTCAGGTCTAGATGTTTCAAATTGCAACTATATTTGCGTTTCATAGCCCTTTTAGTAATATATATATATATATATATATAATATCCTAGAAGTATCATATCTTATATTTTTCAAAAATAAAAGCACCATGAACAAGAAATCAAGAATAACCTGTCGCAACAAGACTGACAATATCCTGCGCGTAGCTTCATGCATTTCCCTATCACGGGCAGCAGCAAAAGAATCAATCTGCATCACGAGGAAATGCCAAAAAATAAAAATAGAACTAGAAAATGAAAGTTTCCCGCAGGAAAACATAAGCTACTCTCCATCCATCTGTCTATTACCTCATCCAGAAAAATAAGAGCACCCTTGGGAAGTTCGTTCGCAAGAGAAAAAACTTTTCCTAGCAAGTGCTCACTTTCACCATAGTATTTGGACATGACTACCTCCAGTGGCACATACAGCAATGGGACACCCTGCCAAGTCAAATCACAGGCCAATTTCAGTTCACTGTATATATTCAAACATTGAGTCGGAGAAAAAAACCTTGTGAGGCCAAGAAAAGATGCAGAATCAGTGCAGCTTGAGTGGTGATTTAAATAGTTTATACTCAGATGATTTTTATATGTCAATAATTAAATGTTTTCTTGAAAAATGAGATCTACTTTCAGA